>VWPW01021530.1:50179-163801 GCA_013389825.1 Crypturellus undulatus | reverse complement strand
AGCCAGATGTGCGGCGCGGGGGGCTGCCACGGGCCGCCGGGGGGCGCCGGGGGCCGCCGCCGTGTCCGCGAGGGGACCCTTAGGCGGGCTTGGAGCTGGGAAGCCGCATCGGGAGCTGTTATTCTCTCCTCCTCCTTTCTTTGCCTTCCCTCTCCTCCCTCCTCCTCCTCCTCCTCCTCCTCACCAAAAGCGGGAGAGGAGGCGTGTTCGTAGCGCCTTGCTGCACCGGTTCTGCTTGGTTTGTTGTTGCAGGGTTTGCTTTGTGGGGTGGTTTTTCTTATTTTTTTCCCTCTTCTTCCCTTCCCCCTCCCTCTCCTTTGGCCCACTGCATGCTCGGATCCGGCTGGATCCTTCCCTTTCTTTTCGGCGGTGCCTCTCGGAGGGGGAAGGGTGAGGGGGATGAGTGCGGCTTGACGCACGGGCGAGGCGCGGAGGGGGGGGACCCCGCCGGCAGCTGCAGCGCTCCGTGGTCGCAGGGTGCGGGCGAGGGGCTTGCTCGGAGCCTCCCTTTCCTTCGCTCCTCTCTGTCCTTCCCTCCCTCCCCCACCCGCCTCCTGCCGCGCACCGGGAGCCCGGAGCCAGGTGCGTGCGAGCGCGCGTGTGCGCGGAGCGGCAGCCGGGGCAGGCGCTGCCCCTCGGTTTGAATCGCGCCAAGCGCCGCGGCCGCCAGTAGCCGGAGGCGCCCCCTCGCCGGCCGGCAGCGCCCGCCTCCCTCTTCCCTCCCTCGCTGCTTCCCTCCCTCCTTCCCTATGCGAGCCTCCCCGCGGGCTGCATGGCGATAGAGCGGCGACGCGAGGCGGGCGGCGGGGAGGAGAACGGCTCGGTGCCCGCGGGCGCCGCCGCCCCCCCGGGGCCGCCCGCCGGGGCCGGGGCCGAGATCCAGGCGCTGCCGCCGGCCGCCGCCGCCGCCTGCAGCCCGCTGCTGCTCGACTACGACGGCTCCGTGCTGCCCTTCCTCGGCGGCCTGGGCGGCGGGTACCAGCGCACCCTGGTGCTGCTCACCTGGATCCCGGCCCTCTTCATCGGCTTCAGCAAGTTCTCGGACTCCTTCCTCCTGGACCAGCCCGACTTCTGGTGCCGGGAGGCGGACGGGCAGGGCAACTGGAGCAGCTACCTGACGCCGGGGCCCGCCAACCACAGCGGCAACGGCAGCCTCTTCCCAACGCCGTCGCCCGTGCTGCCCACGCCGGTGGCGGGCAATGCCAGTGAGTGCGAGTGCCACGAGTGGCACTACCGCATCAGAGCCGGCCTCGTGCAGAACGTCGTCAGCAAGGTGAGCGGAGCGTCCCGTTTTCTGTTTCCCCCCCGCCCCCTCTCGTCCAGGCATTGCCCCCACTCTGACACTGCAACCCCTTGGGGGTCCCACTCTGCCCAGGCAGGGGGGAGTGAGGCACCTTCGCGTGGATGTGCTTGCTGCGATGTGATGGTGGTGCCGTGTCAGTTGTGCCCACCCTGGCCTGCAGTAAATCCCTCAAACCTCGCTGTTGTCGTGCCAGGACTCCTGGCGTGCTGGTTGTGACACAAAGCTGTAAAGCTAAGTCTCAGAAGGGGATGCTTGGTGGCTCTCTGTGGTGCCAGTGATGGCAGTTGTCACACCAGCCCTGGAACGTGGGTTTCTCTTCAGTAGCTCCTTGGGCATCTGTCCCACGGACAGATGCTGAGGGCACAGGCGAGGGTTGCCAACCAGGACAAGCTCACGATCTTAGGGGAAGCTCAAGTTGTTACGTTGCTCTTCGATGTGCAAATGTGCTGAAGCTGCCCTACAAACCCCAATCAGGTTGAGCTTTTTGGGGGAAAGCTCATGAGATGCTCAGTGCTGAGGAAAACCAAAGTTTTGCTTGGTTCTTCTTGCTATGTACGTGCCATGGATAGTGCTTTCAGTAGAGTAATAAAGGAATAATCGTTTTACACAAGTTGTACTTCTTCAGAGGCGGAGAGTGCGTGCTGCTCCGCTTTGTATTTCATGATATGAGGGTAAGGTGGAAGAATCCTGGTGGAGAAGGCTGCACTGCTCCCTGCTGTTACTCAGCTTTTGCTGGTGCCTTTTCACCTGAGGGGTTTTGGGTGCTCTCTGCCAGCAGCCAGGTGCAAGCTGTGCCCTCTCTGTGCGGGCCTCATACACCATAACTAGCAGCTGTAGCTTTTGGAAACGCTAAACGTAAATGTTACAACATGAAAGTAGTTCCCTTCACCTCAAACCCCCAAGCTCAGCAAAAATGAGTTCCTGCCTGGGAGCAGGGTTTTGGATTAGCTGTGCTTATTTAGTAGGGAAAAAGAAATGCAGCAATAATCAGATGACCAGCCTGATCGGGCTTTGGTCAAGCTGCATGCATAATTATTGAAAATTCTTTAAGTTTTAATTTGTGTCTCTTGGAAGGGTGTGTACTAGTGGGAAAAATAAGTAAAGGAAATCCTCTAGAAATGTGAATCCTGCATGAATTCTAAAACCGTGCTTACACCCCTAGAAAAGAAACACAAGTACGTGTTGGACTTGTAATGGTTTGTGGTGTAAAAGTGCATAATGGAATTTAACATCTTAAGTGTGGTAGATCTTTCTCCTGTTTCTAACTCAAGACGGCTGTTCTCATGTTTTAGGGCTTAATGCTGATGATGCAGGCAGGAGAAAATGGTCTTGAAATATTTCTTTTTAGTGTAAACTGTAAAAATTTTTTGAAATGTTGGGAGTATTTTGAAGGTCATCATTGTCAGCTGTAAAAGGTTGAGAGAGATTTAGTTTGCTATCTTGCATGCTATAGTTATGTTTTTTTTTTTTTTCTTTTGATTAAAAACTATTCCTTGGAAGAACTTGCAGTAAAGGGCAGATCAATTTTAATGGATAAATAAACAGTTGTGGTCCCCGCTGTCTAGTTTTGTGTTAAAAAGAATAATAATCATCCTTTCAAACTGAGGCTTTTTTTCTTCACTGTAGAGTTTTTATTTTGTGTGTATATTTGCTTCCAAAAACTTGGCAGCTCTTTCTCTTTGATTTGTAATCCCATATAATTATAATTAGGTTGTTTTCTCAGGGTCAGGATTTCTCCTTAGTTTGTTTCATTCTGTTTTGTTTTGTTATTGGGTTGCTTTGGGTGGGTGTGCTGTCTGTTTTTATCCAAATGAAGAAATAGAGGAGAAACCCAAACAGAACATCAGTCTAATTCAGTCCTCCTCTTGTAAACCACCAGGATTTCTGATATTGCAGGAGCTGTTCTTGTAACTGCTCACTCTTCTTATAGCCTCCCTTATAGCCTCCCCTCATGCTTTGTGAAAGAGCTGTACTCGTGAATTCAGAAAACTGGATGTTCAGATTTCCCTTAACTTCCCTCAAAAATAGACTAGTTTCTGTAACGGATTATGCAATGTTCTCATCTTTCTAAATAGAATTTTATTAAATCTATCTTAGTCTAATACACACTCATCAGTGTAGTAGCCAGAGGTTATATTGAAGTATTGTAAAGAGAGCCAAAAGTATATTAATAAAAACATGTGCTTTTCTTTGGCCAGTAAATACGCTTGTTCTCCTCTTCAACAGTCCAAGTTAATCACTGATGAATGTTTTGTTGCTTTTTGTTTTTTCTTTTTGTCTTCAAAAACGGTAAAACAATTCTTGTTTTATTCCACGCAGAGCTTATTTCCTGCTGTCTGTTTTGTTGATGTATGTGTGCATGGAAGGCTTCTGTCTTCTGCCCCTCAGGAGCAGGGAGCTGTCCGGAAACTATGATGAGTATTGTTGTCTCTGTAGCCTCTCCTAAAGGTACCCTTCATCAGATGTTGTCTTTCCGTCCCTGCTTTATCAGCTCCTCCTTCCCTGGTGCCTTTTTTCTCTTGTAACCCGTGTCACGCTTGGGATTCACGGAGTTGAGATGTTGCTGTTTCCAGCCCTGGGGCCTACTCTGGGGTTTGTTTGCCCCCGCTTCTCTGTGAGCCTTTGCTGGAGCCAGAGGTGGCCTTGCATGTTTGGGGAAGGGTGGCATTGCCATGCAAAGAGCTGCCACTGCCCTGACCTGAGTCCTGACTGTCTGAGTCCCTGGGAACGCTGCTTTTTATAGTCTTGCCAGTCATTAGAACTGGAAATGGTAATAAAGAACATACTTCTTATTATTTAAGACTGTTGAAATACATACAGCGAAGAGGTCAGATGCATAATTTAACCACAGGAATTCCAGTGGCCATATTAAATCATGGATCTGAGCTAATGTCCTGACTTGGTACATAAATCATGGACCTCAGTTTGGTTCAAACTTAAACGTCTTCCTCTGCGACAATTTTGCACCACTAAATGTTTCTCTCAGGGTTTTCATGTTGCCGTAAACAGAGTGAGCACGTATCATTTGTGAGCTAGGTGTCCTGAACTACCCTTCCTGCAAGGGGCTAGTAATAAAATCTGCCCTTGATATAGTAGAACTATGTCAGCCCTGCAAAGGAAGGATGCTGAGAAATACTCTTCTTTTTTGCAAAAGGGAGACCTGAGGTTTCACTTTTCCCATTTCACTAAGCAACAGTTCAGATAAACTCTTGGCATTAGTGCAAAATGCGGCATATCACAACTAAATGTAAATGGTTGTGAAACCACGCTGCAGGAGGTTGCAGCGCATGTTCAGCGGGGACTTTGGAAACTCTCTTGCTAACCTCTTTCATGCCTGGATCTTCTATCTGCAAAGTCATCTGTAATCTTGGGGCAAAGTTTCCCGAGAAGCTCTTGCTTGCAGGATTGATGGTGGTTGTTGCACTCCGTTACCAGGCTGACTTGTCCAACTGCATTATGTACCGCGTTTGTTTGTTCTTCTGCCTGCTAATTTGTCTAATGGGCACCAAAAGCTGACGATGGGCAATGACCGAGACTTGATTAAATTGTAGCCAGTGATGGCGCAGCATCCCCCGTGTGCATTTCCAGCCTTCCAGATCATTCCCACTCCTGGGGGTGGGGAAGAAGGGGAGAAGTGGGTAGTTGAAGGCTGCTTTTGAATCGCTCAGAACAATTATGTAATAATATTTCATGTCTCGTCACAAGGGAATTCCTGTTGTGGCTGCTTTTCCACTCCAGATGCCTTATTTTGCTGCAGTGCTGTTCCTCTTGGCTCGTAACGTCCCACTTGATTTGGGTTGAGTCATCTACTTTCCCAAGTAACATGCCGTGATTTTTACCTATTTGCCACTGGTTCGATCTATCTCCTTCGCTCTCTGTAACAAACAGTCCCTTCCAAGAAAGGAGCTTAATTTGGGAGAGAAGCCCAAGCTGTGCTGCTGGGCATCGGGCAAGGGACAGTTCTGCTGTGGAGGGAAGGGGGAATCAATTCAAGCTTTGCCCCTGCGAGGGGATATCTCTACCCCACCAGCCTGTGTTTCCTTTGTTGTGAGGCTGCTCAGACACTTTTCTGGCTATGTCTTGAACTGACTCAGCTTGCAAAACTGGCAGAGAACTTTGTCTTTGAATGGAGGTATTTTTGTTACTACTATTTTTTAAACATGTCTTTTCCGATGGGTTAATGAGATGAAATGGCTCTACGCAGTGACACCCGTGATGCTGTCTCATGGGATTCTTGCAGGTACCTGCAGGTAATCACGCATGCTACAACAAATAAACCTCCACCCGATGCAGTGGTGACAAACCGTGCACTGTTTGCAGGGTGGCGTTTCATAGATATTGAAATGTGCACCTGTCCTCTCTCCCAAGCGCACTTTCAGACTGTACCTGTGAATTGCTGCACGTGGAGCTCTCTGACAAAGTGCTTCCTAGACTAGCAGCACTGCCACCCTTCCCAGGTGCACACTGGAGGAGCAAATGAATCTTTGAGTCTTTTAAATCTTTTCTGTGTATCCTGTAGTTGCTTGGTCTCTGAGAAGGGGCTCCAGAAATCGGATATAATGCACCGATCTTTCTCCTGTTTCTGTAACTACCAGGATTTGTCTTGTCTATGTTGGCTCCTAGCTGACTCCGCTTAGTCCCGAGCCTATTAAAACCCTGAGTTGTACTCAGTCCAGTATTTGGGTCAGAAGCAGTAAGATCAAAGCTAGTATCTCACACACGCCCTACTATTACTAATTTTATGGCTTTCTCAGCTATGGAGAGGGATGCCAAACTTTGTGTCTTCACTCTGCGGGTTACCTAATAGTGGTTGCCAATCTGAGTGCTCCCAGGCTGTTTCCTGATTTTTAATAAGCAAAGAGAGCTGACTGTGCCCTGCTGAGGCTCTTCGGGCACTTGCCTGTATTGGTCACACAGGGTTGATGAAGCGTTCTGGTTATCAAGGTGTTAACGTGCAGTGCCCTGAACAAGGGTGCAAAATCCTGGATGAGCGTCTGACTGGGGAGAGGGAAGTGGATGTTTATTTGGGAGCTGTACCAGTGTTTCCAGGTGTTTCAAGCTGAGTGAAATTGTTTTCTGTCAGCATGTAAACGGTAAATTATTGCATGTTGGTGCTTGAGGTAAATACTTGTCTAGAGGGCTTAGCTGTCTTATTTGTTCTTTTGGGGGCAGTTGTTATATACAGGGCCAAAATGTTTTTAAGCGATT
The DNA here is from genome assembly GCA_013389825.1 of Crypturellus undulatus. Classification (NCBI taxonomy): domain Eukaryota; kingdom Metazoa; phylum Chordata; class Aves; order Tinamiformes; family Tinamidae; genus Crypturellus; species Crypturellus undulatus. The sequence goes on along the minus strand of VWPW01021530.1, from coordinate 157,290 downwards.
GATCTAGCAAATGGAGACTGCAGTAAGACCAATATTGATGTTAGAGTTTGGGCAGTGTTATGTTTTTTTATTTGCTATGGATTTTCTTCGCTAGAAGGAAAGTACATTGAGTTTATAATGTTTATTTTCAACTTTAAGATACTGTGTCTTGGATACAGGAATCTGATTTCAGCCTAACATAAATAAAGTTTGTATCATTTGTAGAAGGAATACTCATCCTTCATGAAAGTAGTTCCAAACTGGAGTTCCAGTTGCTTCAGAAGCATTTTCAGCTTTCCAAAACTTAGGTCTGAGCATTTTGTCTTCCTTGTTATCTCTGTGTACTTGAAACCAATTTTTTGGTATGGATATGATGTTTGAAATGTTGATTTTTTTTGTTTTCTCCCTTAATAGATTTTGGTTCTCAACCATTCAGTTTTAATATACCAACTCTGCCTATGTTTTGGTATGTTATAGTAGAAATTCCTGAGCTGTAATGTACATTTACCAACTGGTTAAGCTGTTTTAAATACTATTTTCTCAGTAACTTAGCTGTTTTACCTCTTACTCTGGCTACAAGATAGAGATTGTAAAAGATGACCTATGTTTTCTTAAATTAACTGTAAAAGAGGGGACACTGGCATTTAGGAAGGCATCTAATTTGGAGGCAGTTTGTATGTTTGTCATGGTAACACCAAGATGAAGATTACAGGCCAGCAAACTATGGTTGTAGCACTTTTTTTTTTTTTTTTTAAACTAAGAAATATCTAGAATAGTTTGAGTCACAGTTTTCCTTAACAATTAGTTAAGGAAACCTTAACCTTAGTAATGGTGCAAAATTTTAAATTAAAGCTTTCCAAATAAGTTCAGGAGCGCTGTTAAATTTAGAAAACAGTGGAAGGAATCTAATGCTTTGTGTACTTTGTCTTTTGTTTTCCCCATCAGACCACTTATTTCTGTCTAGTTTCCTCTGGCATTACATTGCCCAGTCTCTGCTTGGAAATCCTGTTCTTGCTCGCTCTCGTTCATATTCTTTCATCCTCTAATTTTTCTGCAGTATAGCCTGGGTGATTCTGGCTTATCTACAAGTAACTGTTGAATTAATTAGGCTGAAGTCTTGCTGTACAGGAGAGGAATCTGCTTCCTGTAATGATGTATAAAATATCAGAGAATCTTACTGTAAAAAGATGCTGCAGCTGTGCAAGGGCTGAGTTTCCAGTTCTTGCATTAACCTCTCTTGGGCTCCAGTCTCAGACGCTTAAGCATGTGCGTAGCTCCAATACCATGACTTTAGCGCTTGACTTTTTGAGAGAAGGTGACCTGTTAGATACGCTGTTATTTTTCATAAATAAGCAGGAGGAAAGCCCTTGAGGGCCTACAAGGAGAAAGGAGGTACAAGGAGAACTTCTAATAGAGGTTGTGACAGAGGTGCTGAGCGAAACCAGTTACAGCTCCGAGTGCTCCAGCCCACACATGGGCAGCAGCAGTGATTAATGTGCCCGTCCGATAGCTCCGACTGATCTAGGCCGCATCGTACATACTGGGAATATGGAGTCAATGTTCCCATGGGCCTGGAGGTGCATCAGTGCTGCTGTGCATGGGCAGCTGGTGACTGCAGTGCGTGTCTGGTGCGACCAGTGAGTTTGGGGCTGAAACTTCTGTCTCTACAAGAGCCCAGGGAGTTAGGGACCGAATGGGACCTGTTACTTGGGAGAAAGGAGGTGCAAGGCATGTACTTCTCTGTCCTACCTTGCTACGCTCGCATGCATCTTACAGTTCTCATCATCTTTCCATATACATTGTTATATACGTACTGTCCTCACTGCTGTAGCACCTGAATATCTTCCCATACTTTATTAAATAAGTGAATGTCTGTGCTGTTGTGATNGTTCTCATCATCTTTCCATATACATTGTTATATACATACTGTCCTCACTGCTGTAGCACCTGAATACCTTCCCACACTTTGTTGTGATAAGTTCACTTTTTTTCTCTCTCTTCTTCCTGGGAGGAGATAGATATATCTTTTTTTCTGTCTTCAGTCCACAGCAGACGGGGAGCCCCAAATGGGCCTGTTGTCCTACTGAAATACAAGAAGAAAAGACCAAATAAGTAAACGTGCTCCGATGATATTTTCAATGTCTATTTAGATCCACAAGTAATGAAGTTGAGAGAACAGGAATGTTATTTGCAAGATCCCGAAAAAATGTGGACTAGCCATATCTAGCAGAATGTGAATTATAGCTGCTTTTGCACGCTGTTTTCTGAGCACGGACTGGTCTGGTTCTCTTGAAAGGTATTTCAACTTCCAGCAACTCTTAAGGAATTAATTTCTTATCAAATACTATCTTTCTGTTGTTGCTCAGTGTCCAGGAATTGTCCGATCTCCTCTTGTCCTCCCCACCAAAATCTGAAAGTCTTTATATAATTAATGTTGCAATATCCAAATTAAAAATACTTTAAGGATAATGAATATAAATCAAACCACAAGACCTCTACTGCACTATCTCCCAGGATTTTATAAGACATAGCCTGCATGAACAATGTTTTTGACAGACCAGTGCCTTGCTTGATTTGCAGAACAAGTTGAATGTTTTATCATTTCTGCATTTCACTTAATATTTATTTAATTCTGAATTATTTTTAGACCCACTTTTTTTTTTCCTACTTCTTCTTGCCTGAGTTCTAGTAACTGTTACCCTCGATGAGAAGGCCAGAAATAATTACATGTTAAAATTAAGGTGTTTTATTTTTGTTTATTTATTCATCTGTGGTCACTTTGAGTAGATATTTCACTTGTTCAGAGATTTGCTGCTTCTCTCTTCTCCATTTCAGAGCTTTATGCCATGTTTGGCATTTTCAAAGTTTCACCCCAGTTTTTAAGAAACTCCCGTGAGTGAGTGTATCAGCTGCCTGCTGTGTCAGCCCAACCCTGCTGTATGTTTTACATATGCGTAGTTTTGCCTGTCTGAAAAATGTCAATGTTCAAAGTATGAACTTGGGTTTGATAATCGGATGACAGCGAATGTTAATATTTAACTAAATTGTTAGTGTTTTAAGTATCATTTCCATTTATAGTGCCTAGACCTTAGATAAACTTGATCTTGTACAACTTCTTTCTTTTTTTGGTTGCAAAACCAGCAAATAACTTTTTGAGAATAAAGTTGAAAACTGAGAGATGGCCACTGAAACCTTTTTTTTTTTTTTTTTTTTTTTTTTTTTTTTTTTTGTTTTGGTTTTTTTTTTTTTTTTTTCCTAGTGTGTTTGTCATTTTGTTTTGGTAGGCATTGCTGCCTCCTCAGGCAAGCAGTTATGTCTCTTAAAGCAAACATTAAAATTTAAATTCAGATTTGTGATACTTGTTTCTGGACAACATCAGAATGAAAAAAGATACGCAATTACAACATGGAGATTTTTTTTTTTCTCTCTCAAGACTTTGATGTTAGTTTACACTGTGGCTTTGGAGAAAGTGAAGGAGATCACCTCAGCTGAGAAGCAAGTTAGTTGCCTAGTCTAGGGAGGGCAGGGGCTGGGGAAGATCAAATACATTAGAAAAGAGAGCGGCAGCATCAGAGAGTAAAGGCAGAAGTGGAGGAGAACTGGGTGGTGTGTGGCTTCTATTAAAACTGATTTAATCATGATGAGTGTTCAGTGTCATGTGATTAACAAGTCATATTTTAATTGTTACTGTATTACTGATCTTTATTTACTCAACAAACTTCCTTCTTCCCTGCCTTGTTGGGGAAAAGGCACAGGTCTGCAGTAAGAGCGAGGTTGGGAACAGAAGAGCTAATTACTCCTGATTAAAAAGTGAAGTTGATAGATGAAACTTTTTCATTTCTGTGGCATTTTAGATGGCATCTTTTCATCTTGGAATTCTGCTGATGTGTTTGGTGGGTATTTTGCCCATGGAATAGATTGAGAAATAGATTAGGAAAGGTTGTTCAACTGGAAAAAATGTTTCCATGTCAGTTTTACTGGCTGTAAAATAAAGATTTTTTTTTTTTATTTTCTCATGTTTTTCTTTCTTTTCTTTTTTTTATCTTCTTGCAAGTTTGTGGAGTTTGATTGCCGTGCTGCCGGAACAGTCTGTTATGCGAGTCCCTAGGCTGTCCTGGTGCAGTCAGTTGTTTGTTCCTTCTATGCTGAACCAGTTGAAAGAAGTTGGAAAAAAAACCCACAAAAACATACATATGTATATAAGTCCTTCTTCTGATTGTGATAAGCTGCAGGATGGGGTAGGAGAGGGGGGCAAACCTCTCACTACCAGTCACTGAGGCAAAGTCCGTGGCCTGCTGCAGGCGCCGGTGTTCGTGGGCTGATGTCGCATGGCGCGCTGCTCCCTCCTTATGGCAAAGCAGATATTAGGGCTGTGCTGGAGCGTGGAGCGAATCCGTGTGACCGAATGGAGAAGAGTGGCGTGCTGTAATGCAGGATGCGGGGCTGGTCCAGGTGCCACCCACACTGATGCCGAAGTGGGAATGTGGCTGCGGCACATTGCGTGCTGGTGGGGAGCTGATCCAGCAGCCGCGGGACTGACGTAGGAGCCCGTGTTTCAGCCGCCGTGGCCGTGACTAGCGCCACGTGTCCTGTGCTGCAGCTTTCCCGTCCTCCCGACGGAGCAGAAGTTTGTAAAAGTTCGGGTGGAAATTCTGCCTTTGTATCTTCCCATTCGTGTAGTGATATGCGGCCTGAGAGAGCATTTCATTTTTAAGATTGAAGTACCAGACCTAAAAAAGGTCTCTTCAAAAATTAATGTGGAAATTTCACAGCCAAGTCATGCATATCTGACAATGCGGTTGTGAGGGATGTATTTCGGCAATTTCAGCCATGTTAAACTTTAGAAGACATTAGGCAAATTGGTGAAGTCCTCTGCTGTAGAGCCCTGTACTGTTTTGCAGTGATGGAGACTGTTTTCGTAGGTACATGAAATTGCTTTCACACAACACTGCGTGATCTAATTGCATCCTTCTTGGAAGGCTCCTAAGCATGCGTCTCACTCCAATGCTCCCTCCTCTTCTCTCTTCCCCCTTCTCCCACCTTTCCTGATAACCCCCAAGCCCTTGGCATTAGTCAAAATTAGAGAGTCTTTCTTTTCTCTCTTTTTCTTTTTCTCCTCAAAATTGTATGTGGCCCAGGCAATTGTATCTACAGCTAAGCTACCTGATATTTTTCATTTATAGACTCCATGAATAACTTTTTTTGGCTGCAGCTTTCTCTGCCACTTGTCTGCCCTGATCTGAATGGGTTAGTGGTTTCAAAGAAAGAAATGTGAGGAAAATGTTCTTCCTGCATGAAGAAAAATTGGCCAGTGAAGAAACTAAACAAAACAAACCCTGATGTTTCCTCCATTAGTAAACTCCGCTGTATGGGAATAAGGACCCCAAATTTTCTGGGAATGGGAAGGAGGCAGAAGTTGAGCAAAAGGTGATACTGTGTTACCAGCAATATTTTTCTTGCTACGTTATTTAAAATGCTTGCAAACTTGGGCAATTTTAAACCTCTCAAAATACTGGTCTGCACCTTCTCAGTAAAAACTTGTTTAGGAGAAGGATTTGACTATGTATCTTTAACCAAGCCACAGTCCGGAATGTATCTACTTACGGTCAAGTTAAGAAAGTGAGAAGTGCTCAGAACTAATATTATAACATAAGGAAGTAGCTTAAAAGGCAGGTGTTTACTGTGCCTTGGGTTACGTCATTCCAGTCATCTGTATAAAGAAAGCAAACAAAAATCTCAATAGCTGATTTGCTGGATTTTTTTTTTATGATCCTGCTGTTGCCCACGTAAAGCCAGTTGTGTCTGATAAGAATGAAAGGCACTTAGGTGGATTTCCTCCTCCCATATTTTATGGTTGGTGGGAGATTCTCAATATGGTTGGCCAAAGAAGGTGCAAAAATTAATCCTCTTTCTTCTGAAGAAGCCTTCCCAGGTTTATTTTGTTGTTACAACCAAGTCACGGAGTGGGTTTTATTGGTGCTCAAAAATGCCAGCTGTTCTTGGGGCTCGGAAGAGCCTGGCCTAGTTGTGCTCTGAAAGACACCACTGCTCTGAACCTTGAAGCTTGAAACTCCAGATTTGCTACTTTAAATGCCCTGTTGTTGTCACTGCTGAGTACGTGATACGGAGACATCTGAGCTGTGCAGTCATATGGCACGGGAATGTTATTAAAAGTGTGCTAAGGCTTCCTCAACTGTTCTTCAGGAATGTGTGTCTAACACGGTTGGGCTGGTGCCTCCCTCTGCGAGGCTTCTCCTATACTTTTTAATAGTGTTCGATTGCACAATTATTTTCCCTAAAGTTGAGCATTACTATATAATGCACCATTTTATGGAGCTTGTGTATTTTAATATTAAAACATTAAAAATGCAGTTGGGTTGCATCTTTGTTGGCTAGGGGTTGAGAAACATTTTCCTATAGCAGCCTGGAGGAAGCCTTGTTACAGTGGTCTCCAGGAGCTGTAACTGCGAGTACCATAGTTCAGGCCTGAGAAAAGGCAGCTATATTGTAGAAGTACTGGCTTTCTTGTTGTTGCAGTTTTTTTTTTTTTTGTTACTGGTAGTGCTTAGTTTACTTACTTGGAGCTCTGCCTCCAGCTTGTTTTTCATTATAACAGTATATGAAAAACATCACTTGATTTTTTTTTAATACATTTTTTTTTCTGAGAAAAATATGAGCATCTGGAGGTACCATGAATTTAAACTCACACTACACAAGGTATTTAGAGGAATGGAGAGAAAAAATGGATTTTAGAGACATCCAGGGAAAACTGATAGGGTTTGGATATGAAGTGATGAAGCAGGAAGGAGAAGAACTAAGTAATGAGAGACCCAATATATGTGGACCTTGGTGACAAGTGACAGATTTTTATTTCCCTTTACTGTTGTTAAAATTACTACCTGATGCACACAGGAGCTCCTGGCTTTTTTTCCAAGAGCCGTTTGGGGCCTGCCAGGGTAAAGGGTGACATTTGGGGGCTTTGACCTCCAGAAGACAGGCTTTCCTCTGTGGGCTGAGAAGCTGCTTGCAGCATGTGGGGTGAGTTACCTGCCCCAAGGTAAAGTCAACCAAGCCTTGCAAGGGTCTTCTCTATGCTGGCAGCAGTCTGGATGTAGCTGTGAACCCATCACTTGCATTTGCAGAGTTTCTGTGGGCTCTTGTGCTGGACTTTGGGCAAGCGCCAGCCAGGAATACTTTCCCTCCTGGCCCTTGGCTCTTGCAGCCCGTGGGTCTTGCTTGCACCTTTCCCTGTGCAATCAAGATGAAGATGGGGCAAACCAGGTCCTTGGTAGGCATCTTGTCCCCACCTTCTTGCAGGGGCTATTCGTTTTGTTCAGATGCCACAGTGTTATGGTTCCGGCACTAGGAAGTGGAGACTGATTTCAGATGCCCTTAGCTAAGAGGACTTGTGCTCCTAATAACAATCATGCAGCAGTTTGTCACAGGTATTTTCATAAGCCTTTCCTTAACTTCGGAGTGAATTCTGCTTCACTGCATGAACTCTATCCATTTCTGCACCAGCGGCGAAGGTGTTACAGAATGGTTGCTTTTTTGGATGTATTATCTTTTGCCAGATGTCTTCCAAAATATCTCATGTTTCATGTAGAATCCTCCATCTTGACTTCTTGCTTGAATCGTGGTGACTCATAGCATAGGTGGTGACTCACTGAGATCAATTAAACATTAGGATCCTTAAGGTGCAACTCCCAAAGCTTTGACACAAATTGCTGCCACAAAAAAAACATTCAGTACTATTGCTCAGGCTCTCACTTCCAGATCCCTGGCACTAGAGATCTGGATGGAGGATGCAGAAAGAAAACCAAGGAGTACTGTAGCCTTAGCAGCTGCCTTCCTTCCGGATGGAAATTGCAAGCACTTCCAAACGGGGCATCCAGGGCTCTGCCAGAGGAGAGGATTGAATAGCGTGGCCTTCATGTAATACATTAATCTTTACCTCAACCTTCAGAGGCAGTGGGGGATCACTGCCTAGTTTCTGGCCAAAACAATCTCCCAGGGCAGATTTATTAGGAGCGCCGCCTGAGTTGTTGTCAGCACTGCCTGTCCCAGCATTTCTTTCTGCAAATACGGGGACCCTTGTGACTTCCTCCGTCATGCGGTAAAGCCAAGTGCCGTGTTTGTGGGGTGAGACTCCCCGGGTTTGCAGCAGGAGCTGCCGCGGTGCTGGCCACACCTGTGACACAGGGACATGCCGCGAATATTTTCAATTCTGAATAGCAGAGGTGGACAGACAGCATCCGTGTTGTATAAGGCTTCCGTTTGTCAGCCCTCTGAGTCCGTGTTTGACTTTGGATGGGTTGGGGGAGGGAGGAAGGAGCACAGGTTTATGGCAAAATAGTTTTATGGGAAAATAGTTTTACTTGGATTATGATAAAGGTTGTTCTGTTACTGTGTTAGAGATTGTTGGGCATTAATAGGAGAAATGAAGTATTTAATAAGTAGTGTCTACTTATAATACTAAGTATCTACTTAATGGATAGATACTATTTATTAAATACTCGATTTTTCCTATTAATGCAGTCTTTATTTGTGTGCCATTGAATACATTTTTCTTTTGTTCCCTCTCCCTGTTCTCCTTTCTCTTTTTAAGCCAGTGCATTTTTCTCAGGTTTGCAACAGCTGACAGAGAAGAAACTGAGCTTGGCTTGAACTCTTATTACTGGGGAGGTAATTTCAGATTGTGGCAGACTTACTGAAGGTTTCTGCTAAAAGACTAGTGAAATGTTTCACCGCTTCCTCCCCAGTTACAAATTCTGTTTTTTTTTTTTTTTTTTTTTTTTTTTTTTAAGTAAGATTCAGTGGAGCTCAGGAGCGACCTGCACATGTCAGCACCCGTCTTACACTTTCTCTGTGCGCTTGGGAGATCCACTGTGCTTTGAATAGACTTGCTGAGCAAGGATTTAACCAAAGGCAGAGAATAACCAGATGAGCAGTTTGCAGAGATCTCTCTCCTTTATTTTCACAGCAGCTGAAGATTTGGCCCACAGCTTTAAAAACAAACAAACAAGTGATTTACAGATGACTTATCTAAAGGAACGGGTACATTTCAGACACTACTGAAGGATCTGCCGATAGATTAACTCTCCCCTCCTTAAACTCTAGCAGTGTGTATCAGTGTGCCAAAGCGGCCGATTTTGTTCGACATCTGCTGTCTTGGCCTGGAGTTTCACAAGAGCTCCTGATGCAACTGGCTTCTCCGACCATGAACCTTTACCTGCATGTAGTCTGGTACTGACCATTCTCAGTGTGGGGTTTGTGTAAGGGCCAGATATCTTCTGCTAGCAAGAGTATGCTGCAAACATGCAAAGGCAGCAGGATATCTGTGGGTTTTTTTTCCTTCTCCACTTGGATGACATTACTGCTTCTGTGACAGGACCATAGTAAAAGCAAGTGTCTTGCAGAGATGGCCTTTAAAAAGTATTCTTGTTTTTAATACACTTAATTGATACTCCACAGTTTAAAAAAAAAAAATCTCATTTGTAAGCAGTATACACCTGCTGGGCTGTGAAAATAAACCCTGCAATTTGCATTTGAAAGTCTTTCTGGAGCTTAGATGTTCCTGCTGCCTTTTGTTTTGTCCATGGCTTGTATGGACAGATATCTTCCTTGCAAACAGGAGATTGGTCCTGTATTTGTAACTATTAGGCATTAGGCATTTTCCCTACTTTCTTATTAAAATACTTGTAAGATTTCAACATCTTTGGAGAGCAATTCTCACTGCTTTGCTGAGCTGGTTACTTTAAGTAGTTCATAGGTATTTGGTGGAAAAAAAAAACAGTCCCTCATGCAGCTTGCTTATAGGATCAGATGTGCATCTCCTGACATCTACAAGTCAGTACTTGCCAAATACTAGTTAAAATAGTTTAAAACAAAAAACCTGAGAGTTGACATGATTTTTTGGGCCAAGAAAATGCTATGCTTGGTGAGATGGATATGCTCAGGAGGATGTATACTGTGATGCTGCAATCAGATGGATGAGTCAGATCTGGCCTTATTTGTGGAAGGGATGTATTTTATGGAATTGCCTAAAATACCAGTGCACCTAATTAAACTCATTTTAAGGGAAGCTTTGTCTTGAAGTTGCATCTGACTTTCAAGAATAAATCGCGTGTTTTTATTCTGTTTGGCGGTGAAGCTACAGCCTAGTGTTGTCTAGAGGACTCCTGCCATTACACTGCAAATAGATAACTTGCCGCTGCAGAATTTCAGCCTGGGAGTATCTGACTCTGCAAAGTTAGCTGTGCTCGTTTTTTCACTAAATGCGCAAGGTTCCCATTACCATCGATATTTGAATGCTTCACAAACCATGAACAAATGCATCTTCCTACATTTATTCAATGGTAGGATTGTCCTATCAACACTTTATGCATAGGAAAGATTAAGTTTCATGTTGGAAAGCAATGAGGTTGCCTGGGCTAAAGCCAGGAATTCAGCCTGGCTCTGCTGAGGCCCTGTCTAATGCTGAGGAGGAAAATGTGGCGTTCAGGGAAACCTTCAGAGAAATTTTGTTGTCCCTGTCTTTCTCATGACTATGTTCCAGTGCCATTGTTGGCAATGTCCCAACATTAGGATTTTGGGATTCCTGAAATGATTTCTTTGGTTCCTGAAATATGAGGATTTCCTTGTAAACTTGTCTTGCTGGCAGTGCATCCTAGGATTGTTTGGAGTATTACTGTACATCAGTAGTGCCAGTGCTGGAGTCTAAATTCACATGGGCTGAGAAGGAGGTAGAATTAAGCATGGGATATTTTAATTTTATAAATCATGGCCTGATCAAACTCACTGCAGGTCTCTTCTGCATCTTGCAATAAGGAGTTTGACTTGAAGGGGGAAAGCTCCCCTGTTGCTCGTGTTTGTATGAGCTCCTCCAAGCCCTGACATCAGAAGAATGCCTACAACCATGTTAGCATGTCTAAATGCATCTCAGCTATGTGAGATTAACTGATTTATTTCACTACATCTGTCTTTTTCTTGCAGTGGGATCTTGTTTGTGACTCTGCCTGGAAAGTCCATATTGCTAAATTCTCTCTACTGGTGGGATTAATCTTTGGACACTTAATAACAGGATGTATAGCTGACTGGTGAGTGAAAAAATCTTTTAATGAAGAGTAACTACAAATGAATAACAATGTTAAATATCACTTTGATCCTTTTTTTCTTAATATTCATAAAGAACCTTTGCATAACGATTTTCAGCTTCTGAAGAGAGCATGATGAATAAACAGTTTACAACCATGTTATTTGCTTGAAATGAGTAATTTATATCAAGGTAAGTAATAGGAAAATAAGCTAGTTGACTTAGTTATTTGCTGCTGATGGAATTTATTGCAACCATAAACTTGGAGCAGAATTAAGTATTTTCTAATTATGTAAGCATGAAGCCTTTTAAAATTTTTCTTAACCAAGAGAAAAGGCCAAAAAATGAATACAGTGTTCATTTGACTGAACAAAAGAGACTAGCGTAATGTCAACCTTGGGCCTACACAGTATCTTTCAGGGGGCAGAGAGTTGTTTTCTGCAAACCCTTCCATTGTTCTATTTTTATTCTGTTAAGCAAACATTTCCATGTAGTGCTAAGGAATCACTGGCTTATGTGCTCTAAATACTGGTATATTAGGTTGTAAAGCAGAGGTTGCAACTCCTTAAATTGCAGTAGTGGAAACATCATCAGGTACTCTAGCTGAGCTCAGCTTTTATTTAAAGAGAGGATCTAGTGATGCCAAAGGGAATAAAAAAAATTAAAGACACCACTCAAGTTCTTTTAAAGGAAGTCTGCAGAGTCTGAAACAATAGTCCTGTGATGCTGCCCCAGTCAGTGCAGTGGCTTCCAACACAGTTAATGCTTTAAATGGCCCCAAGTTAACTCTTTCACCATTCATGGAAACAGGAAAAGGGGAAGAGTTGCCTATTACGGAAATCTTCTAAAGCCACTGTTCACCCAAGTGACTCGGTCAACTGGGAGAGAGGCCCCCTGCAGCTGTGCAGTAAATTGGCTCAAATTTTTACAGTAAGCTTGTGTTTTAAGGCTTGAACAGTTGCTAAAAGCTTTTAGGCATGAGAGGATTCATGACTTTTCGGTGAGGTGGAGACTATGCATGATAAAATACAGTTGAATTTGATTAAAATGCCAAAATAAGATAAGGCTCTAACAACACATGGAAATTATAAAGGGAAAATGAATAAAGGAGTTTGCTTAGTTTCCTAAAAAGGACTTTGTGTGGAGAAGACAGCCTTATTTCCAAGTTAGGGAAGTGCTGCTATAATTGACAAATAAGTTGCGATTAATTGAACAACCTCTTCTCTAAGGCACTATCTGAAACAAACGAAATGCAGTAAGCAAATTTAATAGCGCCTTGCCACAAAAATGAGGAGCATTCTGTTCTCCCATCCATTTTCTTCTCCACTGTGTACCTTGTGCTGCTATGTGCGTGTGCTGAACCCCTCTGCAGGCAGCTTGGTTGTGCTAATGCAGCATAAAATTAGCCTCCTTTAGAAGTGAGATAGTTTGTCTGCTTTCAGTGAGGTTAGGAGAACTTAAGGAGAGCTTGTTTTTCAACAGTGTGGTGAGGAAGTAAAAGACTAACTTGGGAGTTAGAGGGAAAAGTGAGCCCTTTCATGGGTAGCCAGCGCAGTGCAAAGTTTCCTGACACTGAGGTCTGTCCTCATGCTATTTTTCCCCAACCCGTCCCTGTCACCTGAGGTAATCGACCCAGCAGGGTCAGCCTGTATTGGATAGTCTTTTTATCAGTTGGCCGTAACACTGAGGGCCTTTTTTTTTTTTTCCTTAAAAAAAAAAAAAACAAAAAAAAACCAGTTTTACTTAACACTTTAATCGCATCTTGAGGTTCCATTAATACATGCGAATGTGTGGAGAGGGAGGGAGAGGAAGGAAGGGAGAGGGAAGAAGAAGGAGGGAGAGGGAGAGAGGGAGAGGGAGAGATGCAAAGGGATTGTACCAGTTTGGAGGGGAGAGAGAGAAAAAAAAAAAAAGGTAATGTCAGAGCAAAGTAAGAGCAGTCAAGATTAAATAGATCATGTATCTGAGTGTCACACTTCCAAAATGCACTTTTCATTTCACTTATATCCTGCTATCTCATTTTAATAATTTCAATATATTTTTTTCTGAACCCTTTGAGTTTGGGGCTATTTTTCTTTTTTTTTTCTTTTTTTTTTTTTTTTTTTTTTTTTTTTTTTTTTTTTTTTTTTTTTTTTTCCTTTTTCCTCCTGGAAGAAAGCTTTTAAATCTGTCAGTGGAAAAGCCATAGTATGTGTTAGCTGCATTTGCTAAGTAAACCAAACAGTCTATGTTCAAAATACAGGAGGCAGGCCTGGTTGGATAGCCGTATGCAGAAAATCTACAGGAAGAAGGTCTGTAAGAATGTTACGGACTACGTGAAGACAGACCATGTCCAAAGCCTGCGCGAAGCCTCAGCAGGCCGTGCGTTGTTGCCTGCACTCGATACTGGCTGTCAGGGTGTCTGTGGAAGGTCCTTCTGGAGCGGGGAGCTTGTTCATGTTGGCATCAAGGCAGTAACCTCTGTCTCTGATTGCCAGGTCCTGCCCTGCTTTTGCACCTGTGCTGGTCATCTCTGGTTGCTTTCAAGCTGATTCAATTCCCTGAGCCAGTGGAAAAGCCTGCGGAGAAGAGCATGGGAAGAGCAATTTGACCAGCTGAAAGAGTGAAGCTTAGAGTCTTCTCAGGGTGGCAAGGGACGTGTGTAGGAGCATGGGAAAAGCGGGTCTTGTTCTCAAACCGTTTACCTTCCTTCTACCCCTTAATCCTACGTGTGATGACATCAGGAGTCTCTTCTGATGCATCTGCTTATCGCAGCATGTGATTAGCGTTTTCTTTAAAAGCCTGTTTCTCCTTATATCCCTTGTTATTTACCTGCACAACCAGAATATAACATCTGATATAGATAACAGTCTGCAGCGTAGGCTGTCTTTTGTGGCGCAAAAGTCCCTCTGTGGAATAGTTTGGATAGCAGTGGAAAACACCCTGGGGCTGTTTTGCTAGGGAGGTTGTGTATGGTTTAATTTCTCGCAAGCATATCCAGTCACTGTTAGTCAGATAACTGTCTACGCATAAAAGGCTTTTTTTTTTCTTTAATACTTTAAGATACCATCCTGTCAAAACACTACCTGATCACCAGCTATATGACTGATAGCTACCCTGGAGTCTTGATTTTCAAGGAATCTATTGTGTTTCTTGGTGAGGAAGACCATAGCTTTGTCTCTAGGAGGAGGTACTGGTGTTGCCTCTTAATGGAGGGCATAGCTGGTCTCAGCTGGCTTTAAGAGGCCCAGGTGGTCTGGGGTCTCTTAATTCTTCATTAATAGCACATATTCATTTGCATAATGTGTATAATGGCATAAGAAATTTTAAGCCTTAATGATGGCTGACTGTTAACAAAGAGAGAATAGGAGGGGGGAAGAAAGGAACTGATACATGCTTAGCATGAGACCTTTTTTAATCGGCAGCGGGAAAACAGCAGGTCAGGCTTGTGATGAAAATTAGGTTCCTAATTTTGAGTGTTTGTGTAATACCTTTCATCTATAAAACACTTTCACAAATACTAATTACTACGAATTACAGCTTAAAGATTGTGAGTAGTACGAGGCAAGTTTGCCCAGATGGCTCATGGCTCAATATTTTTGTATAAGGTACTCCCAGTTGCCTTAAGTCCTGGAAATGCAAAACTTTAAATGTGCTTAGCAGTAACTGCTGCAGTGTCCGGTGTGTTCCCAGGGCATTGCGCACTGCCAAGGAAGTAATGTTCTGCTCTCTCCCCAAGTTCAAAAGTAGCACAGCGGCTGAGAGCTCATCTGCTGGTGTGTTCACTTATTAAGAGCAGTCTGCTTTGACCTTGCTATCTTCAATTTCCCTAATGGTACCTTCTATTTTTGAACATGCCAAATGGTTAATGACAACAAGTTAAATTGCTGTACGAGCTGCCCAAAGGTTGGTGCTACAGTTGAGAAAAATAGCAAACCTATCCTCACAGGAGCCCAGGGCATAATCTCCTTAGGTGTGACTTTGAAAAAGTGCAAATGATAACACTTATGTTGGTGCACTCTTCCAGCTCTCGGATGCATCCAAAATTATACTGTTTTCTTTCTCCTGTTCTTTATTGATTTTGTTCTACTTTAAGTAAAGCTAAATGCACAGTTTTAATTTTGAATATGCGTATGTACCTTGTAGCTGCTGGTAACACTCTGCTAAAATAATTGAATAGAAACACCCCAGTATGTGCGACTGGATTAAGTTGTGAGATTTAAATGCTCTTTATTATGCTGACATTCAGCCTGATGGCTGGTGCGCAGCTGACAGACTTCTTTGGGTCTGTGAAAGCTGCCTACGGAAAGCAAGTTCATATATTCTTTGTGGAAATGGCATATGGAGCTGACTAAAACGGATCCTTAATTCCACTGGCAAACTTGTGGGAGGTGACAAGCTGAAAAATTTTGGAAATCTCCACATAATGATCAAACTCTTGCTTTAAAATAGCAGCACACCCCGGTGCTCTTTTCTGTCGTCCTCGCTGCGCAGGAAGGAGCAGGCAGGGAGAATTTAGAAGCACCAAGCATGTGAATAGGATGTACAAATACCTTGCACTCCCTTGGCGTGAAACAACCAAAGGTGCCCGCGCTGGGTGTCACTTCTCCTTTCCACCAGCGCCGCGCCAGCTTGCGGGCACAAAACCTCTCCGCGCGGCAGCAGGCCCACGCTGTCAGCGATCGCTTCGGAGCGGTTCATCACTCACCTTCTCCCGCTGGGCTGCTTTCGTGGGGCTCCACGACTGCCACAGCGCCCCGGTGCCCTGGAGTGAGCAATCCCCAGGGGTTGGGGGAAGGGGATGCGTCTGTCGTGAGCTGTCAGGTGGCTGTATGGAGGAGTAATTAATAGGACACAATATTATGCAATATCACCAGTCTTCCATGCTACCACGGAAAGCTCAAAGGAGCTGTTTGCTATCTCAGGGATTTGCCTTTATGGCTCTGCTGCAGTTGCTAGATGTTGCTTTGCTCACTGTTGGTGCTTTGAAAATGGTGTTGAAAACAAACAATAACATGCCTATCCCCCTTAAATCCCATTGAAATCAATATGTCAATGCAAGGATGGCCCAAAGATGATCAAGTGAATTTAAGCAAAAAAATGGAAGAAATGTGGAATGAGCATAAAAAAATGGGTGGCGATGTTTTCAGGGGTTGTATGACTTGTTCCCATCTTTGCCGCTTGCAATGGTCCAGTATTATGTCCACCCTGGCTTTTAACACCCTTTCTCCTTATTTTCAGGGTTGGTCGACGGCCCGTACTGCTCTTCTCTGTCATATTCATTTTGATATTTGGACTGACTGTGGCACTCTCAGTGAATGTGACAATGTTCAGCACACTCAGGTTTTTCGAGGGGTTTTGCCTGGCTGGAATAGTCCTCTCCCTGTACGCACTGCGTGAGTATGCTCTTCCTCACCCATCCAAATGTCTTGTTACTGAATGTGTCGCTTGCTTTTCCTATAGCTTTGTATCTTCATCTGAAGAAAACAAAAGCAAAGTCATATGGATTGAAGAAGCATTAGCCAGTGTTTGATACAGCAGTAGGGATTTTCCAGCTCTCTCAGGCTGGTAGAGAACAGTCTGTGAAGCAGTTTCAGGGCTCGTTAATAAAGAGCTATAAAGTGTTTGGGGTTTTGTTGTTATTTAAACCTAGCAGTCACTTGAGTGCTGGCTTCTTTGATGCAATAACGGGTAATGGGTGTGGATTTTGTCTTGCAGTGCCGAGCTCAGGAGGAGGAAGGCTCCTCGTTGCTCTCTCTGTAGTAGTGTGTATTCTGGCGCTTTTTCAGAAATGTCCTTGTTGCTTGCAGCCAAGAGATCCCTTGCCTCTGCCATAGGACCATAAAGTACAGCAAAAATATATGATAAGGGGGACCAGAAGTGTTGTTATCAGTGCACACTTTTTTTTTTTCCTCCTTTACAGTGAGGGGAAGCAGCTGAGAGAAGCTCGAGGGAAAGCTTTTAAGAAAAGTGCACATGCTTATAATAACTGGGGAAAATGGCAGGTAAACTGGTAGTCAAAATATTCACAAGTGCTCTCTTCCCGGAGGCTTTTCCTTCTACGCAGTGCCACCAACCGCCTTTGTGTCAGGGGGATGTGCTCGAGAGAGCTCTGTCAGCTTGTGCTTCCTTTCCTGTTTGTAATTAGCAGGTAGTATTGCACCAGCTTAGGAAAAGATAACATTTCCCCCTCTTGTTACGGTCTGGAAAAGTATCTAAATATATCCTGGATCTTGCTGTACAGGTCTTCATAAATTTTTTTATTTCCTATTGTAGATGTTGTCTCGCCCATCAAGTCTCTCAATTTAGCACAATATCGTCACTCTGCACGTACTGCTGCATAGTATTAAATTTCTAGACATTTGTGGGGGGGTTATTGTTTGTTTGTTTTTTGTTTTTTTAGTCTTTAGACTTCAGTGAACAAATGGCAACATGACCAGAATATGCAAGAGTTTGTTCCATCTCACACTTCATCTTTCTTCATAATAGGTGGTAGGGTACTCCAGATAGACTTTTTTTTTTTTCTTTTTTTTCCTTCTCTTCCCATGGGCATATAATCTCTAGTGAGAATTTTCATCAGAAAATAACACTGTTATTAAAGATGTTACATCCCTATAGTGAAATGATTTAAAATAAATGCACTCTATTTTGGTGGTGTAAACGGCCAGACAAAACATCCTAATCTCTATTGCTTATTGATTTTAGAGATCTCATTAGAATGGAAGAAACTGAACGAGACCAAATTATTCTTGAGGCAGTAGTAGCATCAAATCTATTTTCTCCTATCCTACTGCGTAGTTGGAAAGTTGATCATGTCTGAAGAAAGATTTTTTTTTTTTTCCTTGCTAAAGCAGAAATTTTATCCTCTATCACCAGTTAGTTTTTGCTCAGGCTACAGTACCACAGAGTGATTTGTGAAGTCAACCAGGTTTAGTCAGTGTGTCTTAATCAGAAGCTCTTTGTAAACACTTTCGTTTTGGATAAACTTGAATTGAAGCACAAAACTGTGTTAGGGGAACCCAAAATTTATATATTCATCTCTTTTTTTTTATTATTATTATTTTTCTGTCTGTCTGATTCTAGTGGGAGAGCTCTTTGGCTTTTACCTATTCAAACAGGAATGTTCAGCTGGGACGAGTTGAGATTTTTCATGGCCCAATTAAACATGTATTTTTTGTTATTGTTAGGCCGAGGACTATCATGGGAAAATTCTATCTAAGCAAAAGCTTCATTATGGCTCTATTGCCTGAGATCACAGTGCCTGTCACCTTAGAACAGACAACAGTTCTCAGGTGTCAGGCTGCCACCCAACACAACAGGCTGCCACCCAAGACTCCCATTCTTTCATTTAGTGAATGCAAGACCTCTCTTAATGCTCTGCTTGATTCAGAGCAAGGATTTGAATCTGCGAGGTGTTTGCCATAACTGCTGTATCGGTATGTCCACCTCAAATGAGCATCTGTCTCTATCCATGCCTGAACATGAGTGCATTTAATGGAAGTGATAGAATGTGAAAGATGCAGCACTTGTACCCTGACTGAATACACTGGCTTTATAGCTAGGGAAGTGAGGGGAGTGGGGTTCCTTCTCCAGTCTTCATGCAGTGTAGAGGGAGAGGATTAACTCTTAAAATATTGGGAGGAACAGATTTTTTAATAATTAGTATTCCTAATCTGTTGGGATCCCTGTCAGCTGTCAGTTTACAGCTACCTTTTGTCTTTCTGCTGGAATCCACAGTGTGCCTACTGCAGTCCTTCGTGGAGTTGCCTTCAATTTCACAGCCCTTGAGCCCTCTCTCTTAATGATCTTTTTTTCTTCCACTGGAGTTTCTGGTTAGATGCCCTGAATGGATCAATAGAAAATAGGAAATCTGATCTGCTAGAAACTGTCATTAGCTAAGTTTTCAAAGCTGTTATGCTGCACCACACTGGATAGGCTTAAATAACCTGCGAAGCTATTTAGCCTGCCACGGGGTCCCTTTTGCAGGGTGTTGCATTTGTAAGTTATGCCTGCCTAAGGGGAACTGTAGTTAATCATTCTTGATGTTTTGGGAATGAAAATAGCACCCACGTGTCATCTTTAAAACACCGAGCCACTAAGTTTGAGTTGCTCTTGCCATTTGAACTGCACTTTTCTTAATATCCCAGAGCTCTTTTCTTACACGGTCGTCTTAAAGTGCAGAACAAGCATTGCAGGAAGGTTGTTTTCTGTGGAGGGACAAAGTTACCTGTGCTCTTCTGATGACTTTCTTTGTGTCTGTTGAATTAGTTGGGTTTTGTTGCCTATGAATTCAGCATATTGTTCTGTAGCTGCTCTGGACTTACCTACAGAACCTGCTTTTAATGTTCGTTTGTTAAATGAGGAAAGTTTTTCTGCAGTTGTTTCACTTTTGGGAAAAACTTTTGTAGGGAAAGGCTTTCAGGTGACACTTAGAGCAAACTTACAGGAAAAGACAAGGTTTTCACAGATGACTGTACTTGCTGATAATGGGGGAAGCAGAAGAAAAAAATATTCTGGGTCTTTCTCATCCCCACTGGTTCAGGTCATTGCATCATCTAGAAGAATAAAAGGGAGTTGACCCTTTTCCACTGAACAAACAAACACAGCTTTGAAAGGCTTTTGTTTCTTGCTGATGTGGAAAGTGGGAGCTTCTACAGTCTTCCAGCAGCGATTTCCTGCTCCGTGCTAACCTTGAATGGATTGCTGTGTTCCTATGGGGAAAGCATGTGTCTTCTGTCCGGCGTCATCAGGAAGCCCTCAGCGGGAGGGGGAAGTCACTTTCGATATGCCACGCTCAGCAGGCATTTGATGCGCAGAGCTGGAGCTGTTTGCTGCAGTGTGTCAGTTATATCCCCTGCTATTTTGGTTGCTGTGCCCACACCAGGCTCAGCACGGCTGGATATATGGTGCATGGCCTTCTACCTGATGGAAGGCCAGGAGGATTGAGTTGGCCCACTGGGGCGAAGAGGCCCAAGGCCGGTCCCGCAAGGGGTTTGGTTCACGAGGCCGAGAGGGAGATGGAGGGGCCCATGGTGTGCGTGGCTACCAGGCTAAGTGCACGGGCTTCTGCAGCAGGCAAAGGGGTGTCCGCTCGCTGTGTTCCACAGAGCTCTGCTGGCCAAGCAAAGTACGCCCAGCAAGCATGGGGGTCAGTGGGGAAGCCACGCAGATTAGCTGCGTGTGGGGTGAACTCATCAGGACCTGGAAAGCAAGGGTTAGATTCTGCTGGCCCCTTCCTGCACCGTGTGTGCCTTGTCACTGGTGTTCCCGCTTTTGTCCCTGGCTGGAGTAGAAGCCAGGATGAGGATATTAATTAAACTAAGGGAAGAGGGGGGAGGAAGTCATATTTCTCTGGCAAATGTTCGGGACAAGTTTAAGGAGCCTCCTGTGGAAGTGGTGTGTGCCGCCGCTCACGCGATGGCACCTGAGCAGCGGTGCACATCTGCGCGTTGCAGACTGCTCAGCAGCTTCGTGGGTGACTGAACTACACATTACTCGGCTGAATTAGGAAGTCTAGATTTGAGTGAACCAGTAAATAGGCTCTGAAAATAGTTTTTCTCTCCAGGAGACAACATCATCTCAGGCGGGAGCGAGGGAGCTGGGGTGCTCCTCTGAGGTGGAGCAGCGCAATGAGCAGACACGTTTTTTTAATGGGTTCGCTCTTTCCAACAGCATGTCCCACCTTTTTCCTCCTGAGAGCAGCTCACGTTTGAAAAGACTGGGAAAGTTTGTCAAAGACTTCTAGACTAGTTAAGATGTCCAGCTATGATGTATCTTTCCCATTTAAAGCTAGGTCAGCTCAACCTGTCACTCCTGTAAATTACACGGGCACTGATCTAAGAGAGGCTTAATGTGGTTCTTACGACTCTCTCTCTTTTTTGTTTTTTCTTTTTTTTTCTCCCCTCTGTTAACCTGCTTCCCCGGAAAGCTTTGTGCTAGAAAGCTTACTTAGACTGAGGAATGAACAAAGCCCAAAGCCCACGGAAGCCTCTGGGTCCTGGGCTGCAGAAGTGTCAGGGTTGTAAAATAATTTTGTTCCCAGTTAAGGATCAAAAAAATGGACAGTTTGTGTGTGTTTTTGTGTGTATGTGTGTGTGTGTTTTTCCTTCTAGAAAGGCTCCAGGATACTGGGCTATCCCCATAGTTTATAACTCCTGCCTCCCTTGGATTTTGAATCCTAGTCTAGTAGATTTGCTTTACTGTGTTCTCCGTTTCCTCCCTCTCACTCTTCAGTAAAAGACTTGGCCTAGGGTAGGCAAGTCAGGTGAAGTACTGGAGACCATGGGCTCCTAAGTTATTCAGCTTAATCTGAACCGGCTGAATAAATAACCCTGTAATGCACTTTCAAATTGGAGGATGTGGAAAACATTTGACGGCTTTCCAGGGCGCTGAAATGTTCTTTAGTTTGGAGCAACATGCAGTTCTCTCCACTGACACTTATGTGATAAGATGAAGGTTGTTAAGTCACTTGCTGTTTATATAAGCAACCTTTGCTTATTCTGTTTCATCTTTTGAGGAAGGTGTAATACAACCAATTGTTGTATTATTGAGCGAACAAGAATTTTACTGGATCACTCTAAAGCATCCATTGGTTGCTAAAATAATACGAAAGAGTTTTGTTTAAATAGCAGCCACAGATTGTTCTAATATTGGGATACAATGGGAGTTTCTGGTAACTGCACCTCTGTATTTTTACTAGCTTTATGCAAGCTGCAAAACAGCATGAAGTAGGAGCATTCCAGCTGCTCAGAAAAGGGGCTGTGAATGCCTTTCATCAAATGCCTGAGGGCTCAATTTGTGCAAGAAGTGCACAAATTTTTGTGAAAGGTGACTGAAACTACAGGTCCCAGCATACAGTACTGTTCTTACAGATCTTCCTTGTCTTATGTAGCTTTCTTCAGCAGAATCAGATTGTGAATCCTGGTATAAACTGACAGCCTCTTTCTCCTCAGTGTTTTCTTTAAATTTCCAACCCTTTTGTAGTGGGTAGAATGGATATAAACTCTTCTAAGGACAAGATATCTATGACTAGGGCTTTGGCCTGTTTGTCTTAACCCATCCAAACTGCATCCTGGGGCAGGGGTTCCTCAGCAGCATCACTATTGCACTATCTCGAGTATAAATCCTGGAAACTGCCATCAGATGTAGTCAGAGATGGATTTGTGTAAGTCTTAAAGTTTGCGAAAGAGGAACGAAAGGAGGCTCTTCTCAAAACTCTTTAGCACTTAAAGGCGGTTGGTCAATGCAGAAATTGGAGGGGAGGAAAAAAGATTAAAATTAGATCCTGCTTTATTTCAGTTGCTGAAAATATATTGTGCTGTCAGTATGACAAAAGGCCCAAGGAATGAATTTTATTTGAGGTACTTTTTGTATGATTGGTCAGTTGGGAGTGCAGCTGAGATGCAACATTGCAGTTAAAAGACTTGTGATGGTGACAGTCAGAGGAGATAAGAGCGTGCTTGCAATTTCCCCAACTTGAAATACAGCCTGTATTTACCATTTAAAGTGTCATCTTTTAATTGTTCCAGAGCAGATCCTCAGCTTGCATATGAGCAATCTTACTGCCTGTCCAGCAAATACTTGTGATTCTTCATGATTATAGTGACACTTTTAGGGCTTTTCTTCTTTTTTTATTATTCCTTCTTTTCTTTCTTTGAGCAAAGGCCAGCGGGCTCATAGATCTGCTCATTGCTCTCACACAGCTTAGGGCTACCTGCAGCCGGAAGGAAATAGCGGGGCTCCCTTCCAGATTCCTTTGTGTTGCCTCCACTGCTCCAAGAGCTGCAGCCCTGACAATAAGGAGGTATTGAATAAGAGTGTATATTTATATCTGGGAAGCTGACTTTCACTTGCAGCCCATTTCTTTGTAAGACAGTAGCTAAAGAGCTATTCCTGCTGCTTATTCCTGTTGCTTTCTGCTGCCAAAGGAAGCACATGGAGATGCACAGATGGGCTATGAATGAATGATGTTTTCCTTCCCTTTCCTGCTGGTTCTTACAGGTTAGCTCATTAAGAAAACGCGAGACAGAATTTTATGGAGCTATGCTGCACATAGAGGAAAAAATGCATGTATACGGAAGGTGTCTGTAGTGACTCGAATATTAAAGTCCAGCAGCAAATGTCAGCACAAAAATTTACATAAATATTTATGAGCTTTTCAAGAGGAACTGTAATTTACTGAGGCTAGCCAAATTTCCATCCCCAGTCATGCAGACATGACTCCTGTTTTCTCACTTACAAATAACATAACCCCAGTGGATTTTCACTAGTTCAACTTAATTAATTTTCAATCAAAGCATGAAATATGCAGGTAATTCTCATTACCGAGTTTCTAAAAATGTATATTATTTAGTCAGATATAATAAAATGTTCACTCTTGCTGTAATTCTTGATTTCATTGATACAATTAAATGCTGTATACTGGCCACATTATACAAGTGCTCTTATCACTTGGTTTTCTCTTTTAAAGAACACTATGCAGTGTTACACTGCAGGTGAATTTGTTCATAATTCATAGGCTCCAATTACTGATGGACCTACAATTATGAGCCTTGTTTCTTGTCTTTTGAGAACATCTGGTCCCTTCTGAAAAGGATTGTGTATAAACTTAAGTAGTTTAGAGATAAGTTCTGACGCAATCGCTTGTTACTAGCGTAAAGACTTGTTTGCTCACATTCTTTGAATTCTGATTATAGTATGAATTGTGAGAGAAGAAATCAATTCACTGAAGTTTAATGAGTGATGTGCAAACATCTGCAAGTGCTGTTTAAGTTTTGCATGCTTGAACTTTGTCTGCTTTAGGCACCCAAAGCATCAGTGCATTCTTCGGACTAGAGATAAACTTGAATTAGGGTTAGGTGGATGGTAATAAAACATATCATGGAGAAAAAGAGGGTTTGGAGGAAACTGTTTGGCTTGGAAAGGTAACCATTGCTTGATGAAGAGCCTGTGCAAAACTGTGCTAGGGAGTGTGGTTTCCCACGTGTATTGGAAGTTCTGGATCTGCATCTGAGCATGTTTACTGAATTCCTGCTTCCAACTTCTCCAGCTCCTGGATTGCCCAGCATCCTCAGCCTACTTGTATTTGTGAGAACTCAGATCGATCAGATTAACTGTTCTTGTGACTTTTGTCCCCTGTGTTAACATGTGGTTATACTTGTCTCCTAGCAGTACCTCTATGTATGACACAAACTGCTGCAGCGTATCTGTGCTACCACTTCCAGCTTTCTGTCTCGTTCCTTTGGCAAAGATTGCTCTCTATATAACAAACTGTTAGTGTTTATAGAGAAGCCTCTTACCTTACAGTCAGGCATCTGAGCGCAAATACATCTCCATCAGTGGCTTACCTCACGTATTCAATATATTAGCTTATGGACATGCATTTCATTCTGCTGCTGTGTATCCTCAGAGGAGGATGATTTTTGGCAGAAGCAACAGCAGTGTGAAAGGTCTGCTCATGCCATAGTTGGCTGTGGATGGTAAAATCATGAGTTGTTTTAGGAAGGCTTGGAGAGCTTGTCTAGGAGAACCCTTGGCACATGAAATGGTGCGGTACAGTAGAAGATGCCATTGGAATGAGCTATAATTAACAATTCTCTGATAAAAATGCAAACTGGAAGGCCTGTACGTTCCAGGACTAAGTCATAGATAACTTATTTGCTATTCAAACATGCAATTTGGCAGAAAAGAACAGGACATTTTCTCCTTGAAGCATCAAAGAATCGTGCTGTAGGTGTCCCTGCTTGAGTAGAGGGGTTGGACCAGATGATCTCTAGAGGTCCCTTTCAGCCTCAGCCATTCAGATATTTAACCATGTTGATGAGGGATCTTTTTATTATTATTATTATTTTAAAGGCAAAAAGAAATCTCTGCTTGCTGTAGAGCTCTTGTCTAGAAGGAAAACAGTGGTGGTCTGTCAAGCCCTCTTTAAGGGCTTCTATTCAGTCCCAGTGCTGCCTCCACCCTGATGGCAGTGCCGTACAGGTAGGCAGGGTTGTGTTCGCTGGTCATGTGCTCTTGGAACAGTGGTTTAGAGTGTCACAAGAAAGCTTGGAAGAAAGAGAAGTAGCAGAAAATATAAAGCAGGCAGAATCAACAGCAGCGTGGGGGAAGGAAAGAAATACTTGGAAAGTGATATAAGGAAAAATATGGCAGGTTAATCTGTTTCATTTTCTATAAAGGAAAAGCAGAAGTAACTTGAAAGAAGCATTTTATAACTTGAACTTGGAACCACCATTCGTAGTAAAATTGCATTTTGGGTTCCTTTATTGCTTTGACTTTGAAAAGGGAGTTTTGTCTAGACCATGACATATTTGTTTTCCAAGGCACAAAATGAAATCACTATTTCTAGGAAGCTTGATTGAAAATTAATTACTGAGCTTTTGAGTTATAGGTCCATTAAAAAATATTCTGTTTTGAAAGTTAAATAAATAAAGCTGTCAGTTTTAGTCTTCTGTTGGAAAAAAAAATTATTTCTCTTGTATCCCTATAGTAGAGAACACCAAATTATTGCATTGGAATACTGGAGAAGTTGGATGGAGAAGTTTTGATGGTTTGAGCCTTGACTCTACCCAAATTAGTCATGTTCAGATGTGGTGCGTGTGCTCAGAGCCCTGCTTCTGCCCAAAGTGTTTGGTCTTTGCTTATTTGCTCCTTAGTATCTGCACAAAGTCTGGAACAAAATATTCAAAGTCCAGTCTTTACCTTGTTGACTTTAACCAGATATATTTGACTTTTTCAGATGACAAACTTCATCTTTCTTAACTCTTGCATATTGAATTTCAAATAAAATAAATATTAACCTTAAGGAGGAAAGCTGCCTTTCCTCCCCTCCTGATCTTTTCCTTTCTGTTCTTCCTTTGCTGAGGTTGGGTGCCTCACAGGGATCTGCAAACAGAAAGAAACCAGGACACATAATATGTGCAGCAGGTGCCTCTTCTCTTCACCTCTGCTAAAAGAGAATGTGACAAATACTTTTCTGAAAGAGGAAATCTGCTTCTATCCAATGAAGAGTAATAGCAACAATTACAAATTTCGTATCCTAGTAATTTCAAAAACAAAAACATGGCCAGATTAAGCAGGCAGTATGTTGTATTAATTTGTATGCGTCTGAGTAGTGCTGCAGTGTTGGTGCTGCACTCTGCTGAGATCCTGGCTTGGGGTTTCAAGTGCCTGGTGGGACTTGCAGTGAAGCTATTAATGCCTTTACCCATTAGGACAACTTTGTATGAGATGTCTGTTCTGCTTAGGAAAAAATGTCTGTTCATGCATAGTTCCTGGCCCTCCTTCAGGCCATGAAGACATGTGCTGCTTCCACACTGACACTCAGCTGCAAGCATATAGTTGCAGTATGGCTCCAAGCCCATGTGCAGCAGTAAAATGCAAAAGCAAATACCTCACAGATGTGAGAATCTGTCAGTAATAATTCTCTTGTCTATTCAAAGCAGGCTAGGGTTTTTTTGCTCATGGTGGGTTTTGGGGTTTTGACATCACTGTTTTTGCATCTTTGGTCTCCTGGTTCCTGGGAGGAGTAAGAGATATCCAAATAGCTCTGGTTGAATTGGCTGAAGTTTTGCCATGCTCTCTGAGGGAGAATTTGAGTGCAGCTCAGCTTTACCTGACCCGGCTTTGTGTGTGGTGGATCTGTCCCTCCTTCCCTTTGGGGGTGCCCCCACCTACTACAGTTTCTGTGATCCTACAGTGAACTGACTCAAAGGCATAAAAGTGCAGAAAGCTGTTTATTTAGTTGTTGGATGTTTGTTTTTATTTTAAATTTTCTTTAAGATTTTTAGTGAGATGAGCATCAGAGGAGAGCAGAAGCTGCTGATGGTGCAGAAGGGCCAAAGAGAAAGGTGGACGGCAAGACTCATGATACAATCTCAACTTGCCATCAAGCCCTGCTGATTAGATGCAGTTAGGAGCCTGGTTTTATGGGTGTTTTGCAGTGCAGAAAAATCAATCTTGCAAATGTTCGCACCAGTCTTTAGGTCAGGAATGTCTCTTGGTGGAAACGGTGTAGGCTGCTACAAGTCACTATGAAACTTTCCTTCATTCAATGCGGGTCATTCTTCTACAAGGGATTTAAAACTTTCTGCTTAAAGACTTTTTAAAATATTGGATGATGTTTAATTGCAGCTTGGAAGTGACAATAGCTTCAATTTTTTAAAAATGTGCTGTTCAGGACAGGTTGAAGAAGAATTGGCTTTGTTTAAAGTAGTAGTAGATGGAAGTGCTTCCACTTCTAGGTTTGCCGACTAACTTGTCTTGCAGAAGAGCAGTAAAATTGGCAGCAGAGAAAAGACTTCTTGAAAATACTTCATAGAGATCTGTATGACTTCATTTGAATGTTGTTCTTGGAGCAAGGAAACACTTGTCTTTGGATTCATTTAAAACTGCTGAAACTCAGTTAGCCAAATATGATCAAGTCTTGGTTATGAGACTTCCATTTTGCTGGCTGACCTTTCTTAGCAACGTTCAAATTAGTGAATAAATAGAAGCCTCCAGCCTGCAGATGACAATAAGCAATCTGTGATTAAGGGTAAAACATCTTGATCACAGACTTGGAAGTCCTAGACCTTCACAAACAGAAATGCAGGCCGTCAATCTGATATTGTAATGCTGGAAGGAACCAGTGTCTTTGACAGCAACTTCTTTCCTGTTGCTTCAGTTTTGTTTCAGCAAATTTGCTCATGAAGGAAGATGCTACTTTTTATCTGTGGCTTAAGGAAAAGATCAGGGTTTGAACTGAGGAGCAGAGGTGATGTTGTGTCTAGTAGAGAGATGCAGAAAGAGGCCATCTGCACTGATTTGTCTTACCAGCTCACCTGACCTTGGTCATCTCAGGGTATTTGTAACCTCTTTTGGACTGAGTATGTTCTCTTTTTTATTTATTCTTTTTTTCTTTTTGCTTGCTTAGGTAACTTTTGTTAGCCATTTAGGTAGGTATCTACCTGAGGTTTTCTGACTGAATCCTGAATTCTGTATTTTGTACTGTGTAATATTTATTGCTATACATATATAAAATTGTAAATATGTAAAATCAGGAAAATACAAGTGAAGTGTTTGGAGTTAGGTATTTAGGCTGCAACTATGTCTTCTGTTTGCACACCGAAAAAAGCATATTTCTGTTTCTCAGTATTGGAGAGAAGTGCTTTTTCCTTGGAAAAGGCACCTATGAGAAAGATATGCTCTGATACTTGTTATGACATTTAAAGAGATTAGATTAATATTAAAAAGGATTTATACATTTTAAAAAGTTCTGATAATTATCAATAAGGAACATTGACTTATGAAATCTTATGCACAATTCTGATGTCAAATACTGGAACGTTAGCGACTCAGATCAGAATGTTCCTGTAACAAGGTTAGATGTCATACCAGAATCTCTAAGAATTTTACTCTGCATTTCAGCCATACTTATTTAGTGTGTAAGTGGCATGAAATAGTACTGTTGTGATGTAAACTTTAGAAAAAATCAGTAATATTTAAATTTTAAGGCATCTGACTTTTTTCATGACTCTTAACATGAAATTGTTACACATTTGAGAAATCTAAACTTACAAACTCAAAACATCTACTTTTAATTTGCTTTGCAAACTGGTTTCCCTTCACAAGTCGTTCCATTTCTCTGTTGGTTGAGGAATTGTTCCAGAATAGGATGTGGCAGGCAGAGCCCTCCCATGTTTACCATACAGGTTTGGCAGTGGCAGGTTCTCCTCTGAAATGCTCCAGTCCTCTCCCAGCAGGGATGTGTTGAGGGACTTTTGGTTCGCTGTGAATCTGGAGGACTGCAAAACTGCTTCCTGTGTGCAGAATACCTGTGTATCCTTGGTGGTCCTCAAGGAAATGCTTTGCTGTGTGAGAACTGAGCAGGGGAACTGTGCTTCCACTCTAGTAACATGTTATCTCCTTCCTGCCCCCCCCCCCCCCCCCCCCAGCTGATTCTTCAGTTCTTCCAATGGCGTACCTGGTGAGAGACCAAACTGATGCAAATGTGAGAAGTAAGTGTCAGGGGACATGTGAGTGCAGGAAGGTGGACTTTCCCATCAGGTGGCAGGTGCTGTCCCGACCATAGCTGAAAGCAGAGCCAAGGTGAGCCCCTGCCCTGCAGCCTTAGAGCAGCACAGCCAGATTTAGAAGTTTCTGCCACCCATTCCTGCCTCCCCACTTGTGCTGATTGTGCTGGTTTTGTAACTGAACTCTAAACCAGATATGTAAGAGGTTGTGGCCCAAGCACAAAAATGCAAAAATACCTCCTGAAGCACGGGTATTCCTCCTACTCTCCTCTGCTGGGTACTCTGCTTGTTTTTTGGTTGGTTGATTGATTTTTTCTATTTTTTCTTTTTGTAAGATTCATTTTAGGGTTATTCTGTGTGATTGTATCAGGAGTTGATTGCATCAGTGCAGATGAGGGATCCATAACTAGCAGCATTTTTTTCTCATTCTCACATGCACATTGTCAGTAGATGAGTTTCTGCCGTCCAGCAGAATACTTTTAAAAAGAAGGGGAAAATAGAGAATCATATTACGAGGAAAATGGAACTGTTTAAGTATTAAATTTTTCTAATGACTGCACCTAGCCATGTCTTTTCTAGCCACAAGCTTCACACCCCAGCAAAGGAGATTAAAGAAATGATAGGAGGTATGTGCTTGTTCCAGCTGAGTTGGCAGTTGTCACACAGAAAGGTCAGCGAAGGGAAGACACTTTCTTGACCGGACTGTTTTTAACAAAAATTCACAGTCAAGTTTTTAGTTCTGGAGCTCGAAATATTAGCAGCAGGCCTAGCAAAGACGGATGTATGTGTGAATGAATGAATGCGAACAGGTCAAAGGTGCATCATGAAGTGTTAAATGGAAATCATGTGAGTGAAAAGAGCAGGGGAACACTGCTACTCTCGCTATATAAATATATATGTATATACACACATTATGTAGATACACACACATATATTTATATACACACCTCTTTTGAAAGCTACATTGGGTTGAAATATAAACTTTACGCAGTAAATTCTTGACTTCTGTGGTGTTTTCTTCTGCTGGGGAAACTGTAAATGTTTAATTCTGCTCAAATTTAATTTTTGTGTTCTTGGGAGATAATGTGGTCCTTTGGAATTCTGTATTTGTTGTATTCTTCATGCCTGGTTTCCCAGATTGTATATTTTCAGAGGCACTGCAATTTCTTTCCTTGCTAAGCTAGTCTGTTGTATCATGGGAATCCTTAAGAAACAAGGACAGGATTAGGTGAAAACACATGTCAAAATACTAATTTTTCTCATGGGATGGGGACTCCTTATGCCATGCAAGCAACTTTAGCATATAATCTACTGTTGACAAGCTCCCTCATGCAATAACTTCATTTTCTTTCTTCTCTGTATCACGTTCTTAATGAACCAAGACTCACTTGCAGAAAATGTTGACTGAAAGTAATCCAGAATGTCCTGGAAGATTCCAAGATACCTGATGGTGGGTGGGGAAGGTGGCTGCTCCCCAGATTTACCCATGTCGGTATCACAGCATTTCTTTGCACTTACTAATGGCATGAGTACTCTATTCTAACTGGAATAACTAAGGGGCATGATTCAAAACCTTCAGATCTGAACTCACAGCCTTTCATCTTTGGAAGCTCCTTGAAAGCCTTAAAATTGAGGAGTCAAATGCGAGAGTTGAGACTGCCCTGTTCTTTCTGCTTTGGACTCCGGTGGAATTTTGTTCCAGAGGGAAATAAATTACTGAGCACAGGGTGTGCAGTTTTTATTTTTCTTTTTGTTTTTCATTTGTGCCCTTTTGGCTTTGCTCTTTGTGTCTTGAAACCAGATCTAATCATTCTGTGTATTTTTGTGTACATTGTGCCCCCAAAGAAAATATGTTGAAGGAGCATGAGTAAATGTTGACAGATGCAAATTAGGAATTTAATGTTATCCATGTGATAATAGTATGAGATCAGATGCTAGATGTACAAGGAGATTGCACAGGTGTCTTAATTCATTTGTCCAGTGTGTGAGTTGTTTTTTTTGTGTTTTGTGGGTTTTTTTTTTTTCCCCACTCTTCATAAATTTGCTGTAACATGGGAGGAATCTTCCGCATTCTTTGTGTATGTGCAAAATGCCTTAGCCTGTCTTGAAGGGGAGCAATTCCTTATTTTGGCATCAGGTAGTTTCCCTGAGCTTGGGGCCTTTGGCTGAAATGACGGGAGAAATGCTCGTAGACTGTCATTTTCCTCTGCCCCTCTGGAAAGAGAGGGATCCTGTGGTTCCTCTGCTACCCAGGGCTGGGCCGAGTCTTGGCATAAGTGTCTGTCCCTGCCGGAAAAGCCCTGGCTGCTCCTGGGGAAGAGAAGCACCAGCTGGAAGTATCTTGTGAAATGTTGAGCAGGCAGGGAGAGGGCTCAGGTCTGTTTGAACGGCTTCTTCGCAGGGTGAGAGGCAAAGTGCGCACCAAGGCAGCGTGCAGAGGTGTCCGTGCTGTTGCAGACAAACACCTGCCTGGTTCCTGGAACGACTGAGCCCGGTGTTACGGTTCATGGTTTGTGCTGAGCTGGGAAGAGGGAGGGAAGGAGTGCATCATGCAACTGTATTTACTCACAAAATAACTGAAGAAAATGGGCTGCCAACCGGAAGCTGCACACAAAGTCACTGTAAGAGAACGTGGGGTAGCTGCCCATTTCACAGTGCCACTGGTTACAGCTGCTGAATGTGCAGGACATGGCAGTGCTGCCACTTGCCCTCGCCTTGCAGCTGCCAAGGAGGCCAACCTCGTCACGAGCCTGTGAGAGGTGGCTGCCTTCCCTCACGTGACATACAACTGAATGGGACACAGTTCGAAAGCCCTGGATGGGTTTTGGCAGCTCGTGTAGGTGGTGTTTTGGCCACTGCTCCAGGCTGTGGTCTGTCCCTCATGCTTCCTTAAAGTAGAAAAATTCCTTTTTTTTTTTTTTTTTTTTTTTCTCGGAAAGGCTGTCTTCTGCTCTGTTATGTAAGCAAGTGATCATATAAATTGTTTGTGTGGGCAGACTTTATCCTGTCATAAAATCGCAATTAAAAAAACCCAGCAAAATTAAAAACACGATTTTTTTGCTAGTGCAGTTCTTAAATTCTTACATGAGGATGAAAAATCTGTTATATCTTGATTTAGGAAGTTTATTGTGTTTAAAGGGGGGTTGAGCAGGAGAAAGAAAAAAAAACCAAAAAGATAATTCCAAGATGGGGGAGTTGCCTTTAGATCTCTTTCATTATGGAAGAAGATTGAGGTGCAGTGCAGCCAGGAAATCACTCTGACGTGACAGGAATGCTCTTCACCTGACCAAAGGCAGATAATGCTTTGTCTCTTTGCCTTACCACGGAACATATTTCCCTGCGGCGCCACTTGTTGGGGTTTGTTTCTGTGGCGAATAGGCTCCGGGTGAATTCTGCAGACGCACGGGTATGGTCTGTCCACGGGACGGCCTCCAGCCCAGCGGTGGCCGCGTCTCCTCGAGGGCTGCGGCGTCTGAGCGAGGCAGCGCCGCTCAGGACGGCGGCGGGGTAGCTGCCATTAGCATTGCTCCATGTGTCTGTTTTGGCAGACCCCTCCTGAAACTCCTGATGAATCAGTGCGAGCTAATTGTACTTCAGTGTATGACCAGCACCTCCCTGAAGATCGGGGAGAAGCTCTGTCCTGGTCCTGAGGAGGATCTAAGCTAAAGAGATGTCATTTACATATGTCTAAGGCTTCTTTTGTAATGTAGGTGTGTAATTCAATACCTGTAGAGACAGGAAATAGCAAGTGAAGCTGGCATAGCCAGAAGGAAATGTATGTGTCACCCGTGGTCCCCCAGGCAGCTCTTTTACATAAGAGGGTCACTTTAGAAATGCATATTGAAATTGATTTCATCTTTCTGCCCCATTAAACAAGCAATTGGTTTTCAACAGCAGTTCACAGATGAATCTGAGTCAAAGCAGGCTGATTAACTGGAGGCCAGCCAAGTTTGCAATTGTTTGTCATCTCCTGTTCAATACTAGCCATGTATATTGATACACACATAAGAGCCTTAAAACTTCTCCCCTCAAGAGACAATACAGTAAATTAATCTGTTGAGAAATTGCTGAGCTTCCAGCTCCCCTGCAAACTTTTTCATTTAGCCAAGTTAAATACTGCTAGCCAGATCACCCAACTTGGTGATTCAGAACAGACGCTGGAAGACTTTATTTTTGCCTCTCTGCATTTCATATTTATAAATGGATGATCTGGAACTCAGTTGGATTAAATGTGTTGAAGTGAAACTTAATTCTTGTCAGTTAATAACAGCTATCCCTCACTCAAACACAGAACATGCTCTGTTTTCTGTCATAATGCTGAGTGATCTTTTCATGTATGTATCAGCAACAGATTTCCACCCCCAAAGCTGGAATGTTCGTAGGGCACATATGTATCTGCTCTTATTCTGAATATCTGAATCTGAGATGTCTTGGTGACTAACCTGACTTCTGCTAGTGCAACATGTTAAGGAGTGCCCGTTCAAAGTCTGTCTGATCTTACCTTTAATCTCACAGTATTTGTCATCCTGATTATTTTTTAAGGGGAAAGCAAATGCATTTAATCATGATCCTGATTCCTCTTTTGGTTTCTGTGCGGGTGAAGCCAACACATTCTAGTTTTTTGGACATTGGAGACTGGTAAAGGAGAAGGTGGAGGGAGAGAGGAGGCTGCTTGCTACTTAATTTACCATGTTCTCGTAAAAGTAAATCAGAATATAATGAGAATAGTGGAGTTAAAATAGTTTCATTGCTACCTGTGGAGGAAAAAGAAGTGAACCTACAAATTAAAGGACAAGGTTATTGGAGCACTTATGTGCCTGTAATATAGGTGTATGTCTCTGAACTGCCGAATAATTTTATTGCTCCTGCTTTAATAATTAATCCACCCTTTAGAAGCTCCAGGGGTTTTGTCTAGGATTAATGTACTCTTAACATCCCTGTGTCTGCCAGCTCATCTTGAAAGCGGTAGGCACGAAAATCTTCTACAGGAGGTTGTCCTGTCTTTGACTGTATGTTCATATATCTCCATAGAAAACATTTGTAATGACTCTCTGCAGCAAGACAGAGACATAAAATTTCCAGTTTTGTAGCGTAGATCTCTTCCACATTAGTTTAGAGGGCAAGTCCATTAACAATAGCAATAGTAAATGACTGCTTTCTCTGAAGTAGACAATAAACGAAGGCATGCTGCATGACTAAAAAAGCTGTTGCATATGTGTCTTTTGCTGGATTCTGGAAATTCTCACCTTTAAAGAATAGATCTTCCTGTCTAGAGGAATAGCTCTTTTCCACGTGTAAAAGGCCGAGTCACGCTCTGTTCTGTGCCTTCCCACAGTTTCCTAAAAGAGACCTTGTGTGGTAAGGTATTATTGGGATCTGCCAGCCGGCACTTAAGGTTGTTTTTGTGTGTGTTTTGTATTATTTCTGTTCTGTTTTGTTGGTCTAGAATGGTGACAAATCAGCAAGTCTGCCACAGGGAAAGTGGTGTTAAGTGGGAGTGCTCTGTGTTTGTTGCCGTCTGCCTGTGCCAACTCCCATTTGTTTCTCTAGATCCTGTTTGGTTTGCTGGGTGGTGTTCTCTGAACTGCGGAGCTTTTACTTCTTTTTATTCAGGTGGGAGAATCAATACTGTGCATTGAGCTTTGCCCTGCTCACCCTTCTGCTCTTCATGCAGTGTGAATGATGCCCCACAGATGGCAGGTCCCACAGTCAGACTCCGGGCTGTGACTTGCAGGGATGGCTCTCCATTAGCCTGTGGCACACCGTGCTGGGCGAGATGGGGCTGGGATAAACATCTACTTTTGAAGGCTCCTTTGATCAGTGAACCCGTGAGTCAGCATCTACTGAGGGGGTGATGGGAGATGAGGCTGGGAGGCTGACTTCCAGTCAGACTCACAGGAAGGCAGAGACAAGGTGCTTGTGCCTTTGAGCAGGACAGGTCCTGCTGAAGGCAACGGCTATGGAGCAGTCAGCTAAAGCTCTCCTTACTCTTCTGGATGGAGAGATCCCCTTAGGAAGGGCTTTGTGAAAAGGCAGAAGAAACAATACAAATAGCAAAGTTGGGGCTGGTGAAGCTGCTGCTGTAGATAGGAGAAGGAAAGACATACTTTCAGTAGAAGGAAGTACTTACAGGATGCTGACTTAGCCTAAATCTAAAATCCAAAGAGTGGAAAGGAAGGGATAGAAAAGTGGGGAGCTCTGCTTTTGCCAATGTCTTTCTTTTCCATATAGTACATTGAATACCTAAAGGCCAGAATAAGCCCTTTGAATTAATCCCCTCTGTTTGTATTTATTTTTTCATATATGCAGAGTTGAAATTTCAAAGGCCTCTTGAGCTCAGTCCATGAAACTGAAATGGGATCTTCCTCTGTGAGTGTGAGGTGGTGTTTTTTTGTGTTGATTTTTGTTTTGTTTTAATAGCAGCCCACAGAGTTAAACCCTATCATGTTTGCTGTCTTGACTGAAATCATACGTTTCCCACATTCCCAGAGGCAAAAGGACAGGATACTATTTTTCTGCTCCACCTAGGTATTTTTAATTCAGTTGGCTCATTCTTCTTAAGAGTCCCTAGAGAAGATCATACAGGTTATCTAGAAGTAAGCATATAACTCAGTCATAAGCAGCTGCAGAGCTTTCCCAGTGGGAAGGTGTTTCTTTCTGAACTAGTGGTGGAATTGGATTACAGCCTGGACCACGCTCTTTTGTTTCCCTGTGGTGCTGTGGGTAACAGCAAATATGCTGCGTACTGGCTGGAGTCAATGGCCAGTAAAGGGGGGGAAAAAAGAAAGACACTATTTTCTGATCTTGGGCTGTACTGGTCAATTTTGACAGGTTATGTGACTAGAGCATCCAATGATAAGGCAATAAAGCCTGCCAGAGTAAAGCATGTGCTTCCCACTGCGATCATAGCAATACAAGGCTCTTCATTTGGTTGTAACTGTGTTTCAATTTGTGACTTTCTAGGATTACTGAGGTCTGCAGTTTAGCTTGGACTGCTGCTACAGCAGTGGCACTTTGAGTCATCTGAAATATTGCCTGTTTTTTTATAAAGCTATGTGGATTTTTGTGCTAGAAACTAATTACTAAGTTTGTTCTCAAAAATTTATCTTTCTGTGAGATATAGTTGTATAAAAAGACAACAAAAGCCTAGTACTTAGCAGTTCAGTTGTGTGACTTGATTGTGAATCTGATAGCCCAGAATTTAGCATTCTTTCTTTCTACCAGGAATTTAAGAAAGTAGCTTTCAGCCAGTATTAGGCTTTTCTTCAGTTGGGGAGTCAGTCCATTGTTCGGGGTACACTTCTAATTATAGACATTCATTCTTGAATCCACATTTAAGAGGTTTGTTTTATTAGACTTTTTCTTCTTTTTTTTTTCCCCTGTTCTGAGCTCCCCTGCCTCCAGCTGTAGCCCATCCACACTGTATAGGTAATAAGATACCTTTCTTGCTTCCTTTCTTGGAAGGGAGGGAAATGCTTGATCTGGTCTCCACATGCACCACGCAACTGCCTGTTGTTTGCAATCACTGTTTGAGGAACTGTCCTCAGCTTGTAGCTATTTGTCTTGGACATTCGCCAGCATTTTCCAGCCAGTTTAGGTGTTCACTGCATGGCACAATATGTCTGTGTAGAAGCTATTGCAGTCGAGTTGAGCTAGGCAAAGTAATACTGCTGCTGTTTTTTGGCACCAAAAGCCAGTTCCAGACTTTTCAGTACAGTCCAGAGGTGTGTACTGCTCAAGCCATGGCAGCTACCAAGTGCTGTGACTTGCATGTATACACAGAGTTTTCTGCCTTCCTTGAAAATGTGAGGACTGCAGCTTGTGAGGATCAGTGCTAGGCTGTGATAAAAGAACACGCTCTTAAAAGTTGATCTTAACTACTTTTGGGCTACTTATCAGCAGTCAAACAGTAAAACAGGTTTTTGCCATTTGGAAGGGCAAAACTAGCATAGAAAGAGGAGTTAGGACCTGGAAATGGCAATGTAAGTTACAGAAATGGGACAGTGTTTTGTCCATAGCAGAGTGGGCAGATATCTAATGAAGTGGGTCACAGTAGAGAATGTCCTAGAGCGGCCTTGGTGTTGATAGCAAAACCTCCTGAGGTAAAGACCAGGCTTCCTGTCCTCCTTTGGCCAAAAAGTAAGCAAAGCTAGTTTAGTGTAGATTTTAGCCATGAGTTTTTGTACCTTTCTTTTTTTTCTTTTTTCTTTTCTTTTTTTCTTTTTTCTTTTCCTTTCATGAGTTTGCCAGCTCTTGCTATGAAAGACTTGGTCGCCTCAGAATCAAATAAAATGAGGCTGCTAAAGATGCTTGGGAAGGTTAGGTGGTTTGTTGTAAGCGTTTCTGCTCACCTGTAGCCTACAGACCTTCTTTAGGAGAAGAATACACAGGGGGTGTCACTGGATTCTGTGGGCTTTGCTCAGTGTTTCCGAGCGGTGACCTGCTTTCACTTCGGTGGNGTAGCCTACAGACCTTCTTTAGGAGAAGAATACACAGGGGGTGTCGCTGCATTCTGTGGGCTTTGCTCAGTGTTTCCCGAGCGGTGACCTGCTTTCTCTTCGGTGGTAGCAGGTGAATTTGATGGGTAGTGGTGAGCTGGCGCTCCGCTGTGCCCAAGCCGGGGGAGCAGGGCTAGCTGGGAGGCACGTGGCCCATTGCTTTCCCCCTTCTGCTTCTCTGCCCCCACCCCGTGCCTCTCCCCAGGTTCCTGGCAGCCGTGTGCCCCGGCAGGCTCCTTTGATCCCTGTTTAGGCGTGTGGGAGCACAAGGAAGCCTTGGCTGTAGCCGGCGTGCTGTGGTTACGTGTTATGGGAAGCCTTACAGCAGCTGCCCACTGTGCTGGCAAAAGGAAGAGGGAAACACCTCCTCTTGGGTGACTCGTCAGCTCTGCCTCCGAGGTGCCTCCCTTCAACGTGCTGCTCCTGCTCAGCGCTGTGCCCAGCAGCAAAGCCGCGCTCGTCCTGTGGCGGCTGAACTCTGTCCTAGCAGAAGTCATGGAGAGCAGCGGTGCTGGGGCGGCCGCCGGCGCCGCGAGCAGCCCGCTTCTGAGTCAGCGTGGAGGTACCGTGCTGCAAATGGATCTTGTTCAAAGGCTGCACTAATTATAAACCGGTCTGGGGAGAGGAGGATATAAATATACATAGTCAGCCCCGTAAACAACCTGTGATGCTATTTGGAAGCACGGCACAGTTTGGCTGTTGCAGGGAATGTGCCTGTGAAGGACTTCAGCAAAATCCCGGTGCAGAGTATTGCAAAACTGAGCTTCCTCTTGGTCCAACTGATGAATAAAGAGGGGAAGGAATTTTCCTGAGAATCAGAGGTGGCAAAGTAGAAATTCATGAGACTTTTTCATGAATTCAGTTTCATGAGTTGAGGAGAACTTCAACACAGTTCTGAAAGAAATATGAGTTTCTTTCAGAATTGGAGGAAAAAGGAATTTTTATCATATCAGGGTTGTACCAGTAGCAGGATCTTCTCTCTCTTTTTTTTTTTTTTTCCTTTTTAAATGAAGACAATGCCCTTGGAGCAGCTACCGCGTTCAGGCCACTGCATTCCCGTGGAGTCTTTTGTGTGCGTCACAGGACAAGGTTTGCCTTGATGTGCTCTGAGAAATCAGGTGGTTCAATCAGATGACTGTTCGTCCCCTCGCTGCCAGGGAATGTGCCCTGCTGGGAGGGGGTGCCAGGAGCGAGAGGAAGAGCCAGGTGTCACCTTCCAGCAGCAGCCGTGTGTGCACGGAGCATCCACCGGAGCCCTTGCAGGAGCGGTCTTGGACGGGTGGCCAGGAAGGCGGCCGTCACGGCGGCAGGACCTGCCCGCGCAGTGCGGTGCTGACAGGAGGCCAGCAGCGAGGCCGGCAGCCTTGGCAGCTCGTGCCCGCGTGGGGACCTTCCCAGAAGGCGTGCGGCAGCTCCCTGCAAAGCTGGGCGCCTCGTGACCTCCTTGGGCTTCCTGCCTATGCCATGTGCAAACGTTCTGATGCATGCAGTGTTTTTTCAGGAAGTTGAATCATGTGAATGTGCTCCTTAGTAAGGGGAAAAACACTTTTTTTCCTTATTCTTTAGCGTGACAGTGGCTTAGACCGATGTGATGTAGGGCATCTTTCCAGTTTTCCTTAGGTAATACGCACTGCTGTAGGTGCTGGACTGACCTATGTTCTGAGCAATGCTGCTTATGCAACGGGCAAAACACAAGTAGAAGGGGGAGGCACGGTCGATAGCCCTGCTTTAAGTGCCCTCCAGTTCAATACTTTGGCACTGCTTTGAGTCATTATCCTTGGTCTTGAGGAGAAAATGTTTGCAGTGCACAGAAGGGTTCATCATCTGAACTAAATTATTCATTGTAATATTAAGAGAAAAGTACACAAAAATGTAAACCTAGTGGATGCCACTGCAGGCTGTAAAGAGCTAAAATATGGATGCAGTCCTGGGGAAAGACCATAGCATTTTAGTGAGCTCAGTGCTGTCGGGTGCCTGAGTGCCTGTGGGCATGCTCTGCACAAGGGCAATGCCAGGCATTCTTTACTGGTGTGTTCATTCTTTGGTAGTTTAAATAAGATAGGGTTTAGTGTGTATTAACAACAGATTACAGCACTGCCTGCTAATAAAGAGTACTGTAAATCTTATGAATGGGCAATAGCACTTGGAAGTTTTCTGCTCATATTGTTTTGTAAACATCCTAGCTTTTTTCCCAAATTTTGTTTTCCTCACCCTGCAAATGCTTATAACTAGCTTTTTTTGCCATGTCTGCCTCTTCTGTTCTCTTCTTGCAGCAGCTCCATTTTTAGTTGTTGGGTGCACGCGTGCTTGAATTATGTCTCCATCAGCACTGAAAAGAATGATGTCTTCCTCCTTTAGTTCAGACTCTTTCCCCAACCATCTCAGGCTTAACAGTTTATTTTCTGTTTGAAAGGAGGTGGGGGTCTTGCTTTCCTTGCTAGAGCCTGGTTACTTGCACGCATCCTCTCTGCATTTCAGTAAAAAAGGTAATTGATGCACTGAGAGCTTTAGAGCAGGTGAGTGGTGAAGCGGTTCCTCTCCTGGTATTTCTTAAAGCTGTTGTGAAAAGGCTAGACTGAGAGCCAAGTCTTGTGGGTTATTTAATGCTGCTGAGTCTTTTTTCACTGTTTCTCGCTAGCAGTGCTTCAGGCAGTGTCATTATCTACATGAACTTAAACATCTGGCTTTCATCTTGGCTCTGGAAAAAAAAAGTGTGAGGAGGCTAAACATGAGCAGAAGTCAATTTGAGCTGGGATGGTAGTTAATATACTGGAAGTTGGTGCACCTGGGCATTTCTTGGAATTAAGATTTTTTCCTGTGCTTGGTTGGTCTCTCTCTTTCTCTCTTTTTCTGTCTCTCAGTTAATTAATTAATTAATCATCATTGTGTAGGTGGGGATTTGTAGAGCCAGAAATAGAATGAACTAAAAATGAACCAGGAAGCTCCTGCCATTTTGCATGTATTTATAGCTCCTAGACAGCCACAACAAAGCAGATAGTGCTAATTATTTTCCAAGTAACTTTGACAGAGGCATGAATAAAAAAAAAAAGTGAATATTTTTGGAAGCTCATCTGTGCAAAAACTCTACATTTAGAAATTTCTTGATCTGGCTTTAAATCGTGTTGAAGAAAACTTTAGGAGGTGGGACCTTAAAAAAAAAAAAGAAAAAAAGAAAAGAAAACTTTTCACTGAAGAACCAAACCCACTTTTAGTCCTAAATTAACAGTTGAAAAACTTGTCCAGGCATTTCTGTTAGATACACTTTGAAAGAGGTAGGTGGGGGAGAAGTCTTGCTGAGCAGTTGTCCTGTATGTTCTTGGTGCTGACACCTCATATGATGGAACTCCTCTCAAGCAGTACCAGGAGAAGAAAGCTATAGAGAAAACAGCAAGATGTGCTGGTTCAGGGACAAGAAACTTTCTTTTGGAACATTCAAGTTCTGGTAGTATTTTGGGCTTCCTTCATTTTTGATGAGTCCATTTATACTCATCTGTGCTTCTTGGCAATATCTTCATTTCCACCCTATGAGAGTCTGATTCTTAACCTGAGAAATGCTGGTGGAGGAGGCTGGTATGTAAGCAGGTATGTAAATAAAATGTAAAATTTTTTTGCAAGAGGAATACTGTCATGTGGGGTCCTTAGTGGAAACCATTGGTCCTGTTTGTTTTTTTTGTTCGTTTGTTTTAGCCAGCCTGGGAGGGCTTGCAGGAGTTGCACATGCAGTTGGAAAACTGAACACTTTTTCACTTCTTTCACTGAAATGATGAGGGGTGAGGATGTCCGTGTGTACTTTGCCAAGGAAAAGTTCAGTCTTATATGACCGACTCTTCACAGAGCTGAATAGCTAGTGTTGTCTCCCATTGTTACAGCTCTGGAATGTGCCTTTTTGGATTTTGTCATCTATGTCATCTTCCTAATCTTCCTAATCTCTCCTATCTTCCTATCTATGTCATCTTCCTATCTTCCTAACCTCTCCCAGTTTTTGAATAGTCTTATATGCCAGGACAGTGGTGTAGATGGTTGATCTAGTCTGGTTTGTTGCTTGTAGTCTTTGGAATTTAAGTGCCTATGCTTAGTTCTCTTCCCCATCTGCTGAGTTCAGGCACTTCCTCATCTGATGTATTTTAGGCTTCTGGCTGTTATTTAGTGTTCCAGCTAATTTGGCAAGGCTTGGTTTTATATCACTGTTAGCTCTGCATTGGGACCCATTACTATTCATGTGGCCCAAAGGAGCAGATGAAAGAGAAGTGCCGAAATCCTCAATGCTGGTTCAGCAACCAGAAGAATTGCATTCAACAGAGTTGCAGCCCTCTGTTTGTGGTTGTAGGTCTGTGACAAAATTATTTTCGAGAGATGTGCTCTCTGTAAGGTTCAAATTCATTTACGTACTCTTCTTGTTGTAACAGGACAGTGCTCTGGATTCCATCACCGTTCAAACTTTACACTGCGAGCATCACTCATCATGTGTTAACTAAACTGTCATGGTTCTGCTTCCTGCTATTTTATATTTTTTCTCCTGCTCTCTGGGGTCTTTTCACCCATTCTTTGTTAAGATTGGAGGAGGCTTCCGAGGGAACAGTGTCCTCTTAAGGATCAAGCCCCTGCCTAAATTATGTTCTTCTTTTATAGACTGCACATGCACAAAAGAAGCCCCCTCGACCTAAGCTGTAGTCCAGTAGAGCTTGGCGGGTTGACTAAGGTTGCACTTCTGATCTTGTCATTTTAAAATTTGCAGTGTTAATGGTCTGCATTTCACATGCTGGCCTGAGCCATAGTGCAGCCCGATGCAGGGAACACCCTCGCTCCTAGCAGCTTGCATGTTCTTTGGAGAATGCGCGAGTCCTCTGAACTCACTGAATGCAGGTTGGCAGGTTGCTACATATGGAGCAGAGATGCATTAA
This sequence comes from Crypturellus undulatus, assembly GCA_013389825.1. Lineage (NCBI taxonomy): Eukaryota > Metazoa > Chordata > Aves > Tinamiformes > Tinamidae > Crypturellus > Crypturellus undulatus. The sequence goes on along the minus strand of VWPW01021530.1, from coordinate 114,824 downwards.
AGCTGCACTTGTATCACGTACTGCATGATTTTCCCAGGATACTGGAAATTTATTTTTATATGGCAAAAAGAAGCAGATCATGATCAGAACTGAGTACCACAGCAAACTGTGATCTTCTTTGTCTATTTGATTGTGAATAAGAAAGGAGGAAAAAAAGAAACCCCAAATCTCCCAATGAATCCACTATATGTGGGTTGACTATAGATTTGTGGGTGTTTTTGCTTGTAGCTGGGATATATTTGTCTGTGTTTATTACCGCATAGCTGGGGTTGTGAAAAACTGGCATCTTAATATCAGTTACACAAACCACTCTATCCTGAGCCTACTTTCTCTAACTTGATTTCCCATGTGTCTTTTATTCATAATCATCATGTATCTGTGAGCAGAAAGGTGACATATTGTAATATGTGAAATAAAAGCAACTGAAATGAAATCAGGTGATTGACAGTAAGGGGGGAGTAAAGACAGCTTTCTCAGCTCCCAACTTGATAAAAAAAAATGTTAGTTCCCTGATTTTTTTATTTTTTATTTTTTAATTTTGATCCCCTGGTTGGGCTCTGTCTGCATCTTAAGTGTTATTTTTGTAAGACAGTGCTGTCATTTCTTCAAGATAAATGCTTATAGTCACTTGCAGAAATAGAAGGACTTGAACTGACAGGATTGATGACAAAATATAGATACTAGAATGGATTCGCCTTGTGCCATATGCTCTTACTTCCATTCTCTTCTGGGCATCATGGCACAGAACTGTTGTTGCAAAGAGAACTACTTCTTCAGGATGTTATTTTAAGGTGGTTATTTGAAGTTTCTTCTGAGATGATGAACTTTAATACAGTTTGCTAGTTTATTTGTGCAGTTAAGCCTTTAGTAAGAATGGGAGAATATTTTGATTAGTTTTCTCTTCACTGTGTGGCAGACTAAACTGGTCCTGTATGACAGTATCGAATGAACCGTGCAGAAGTGAAGAAGAACCTTCCTAGGACTGCATTTCCAGTGCTAAGAGTGTTGAGCAAATATGCTTGTAGGGATTAAGCACAGAGTTTATAAGAACTAAGTATAAAGTTTATTTTCCAGGCACTAAGTAATGCATAATTGAAACTTTGTTAATTTGTTGAACTCATTTATATATCCTTCTCAAAAGCTAGGGTCAAGTTTTCTTGGCATGGACAAACGTTTAGCACTTTTCATTTAATCCAAACAATCTTTCCTACTGGCAGCCAAATTGCCCATGTCATTTCAGGCACTGTGCAGTCAACACATTCTCCATTCTCTGTAGTACTTGTAATCTCATATTGTGAATATTAACTACAGATTTTTTTCTGGAATATCAAACCAGTTTAGTTTCAAACATATCCTTTTCCTTGTCTTCTTATGGTTTTCCATGTATGTCCTATATGTTTGCTGTTGTAACTGTTTTTAAACTGTCTAGACCAAACCTAACAATACAAACCAAGAATTTAACTTGGGAGTGCTAGGGAAGGATCACGACCAGCAAAAGTTAAAGTAATTGTTACAACTAGGTTAAGTTTACAGGGGAAATTACTCCCTTTCTGCACTAGGGCTATATTATGGGTCCTATTTTGGTCCTGCCTTGGCTCTTAAAACATGACCAGAAATGAACCAAGGAGGAGTCATGTAGGTGAGCACATACTGTGGCTGCTTATTGGAAGTTGCAGCAAATATTTTCTGTATTGCTTTGTGGGTTTTATTTTTTTATGCATGCCTGTGCAATCTTTCAGTGTGTTGGTAGCTAATTTTGAGAGTGCAGATCTAAGGTGGACTCTTCGGATGTGGTTCTTTGTCAGGTCTTGCAGCTCACTGAGAGCAGTGACAGTAGCTCAGTGTGTGACAGGGGGCGGAAATTGAACCATTTTAAACACGCTCGCAGGTCTCGCTGGCATGCCAAGACAGCCAGCGTTTTCTTTAGGAATGTCCTTTCCTTGACTTTGTAGTTTGAGAACAGCTCTCCCGCTTGTCCGCCACAATTACATCAGGGAATGGCTTGCCTTGTGAAGAAATGCTCTCAGTGAAGTATTGTCTTGTAGCACTAGCACAGGCCAGTCTGCAGCAAAACTTTGCTTGTCACTTCATATAGCTGATTTTTTTAAAGCTTGTTTTCCTAAGAAAATGGACATATTCAGCTCCTTCAGTTCCTGTGTCTCCTCTTCCTCCTTTTCCTACTTCTTTCTCCTGCCCCCTCTGCTCCCAGAGCTTTGGAGTTCATTGACCAGGTTCAGTCACAGACCGGTGTTATGAAATCCTCAAAGATGATAACTCGCTTGGAAAAGGGCAGAGAGAGTGGAAGGAGCTGGCATGGTTCGGGCTTTGGTAGATATTTAGGGTGGAAGGAGCTGGCATGGTTTGGGCTTCGGTAGTTGTTATGGCCAACATGTTCATTCTGATGGGTGCCATCCAGAGAGAAGAGCAGGACATGGAAACTAGCACGGTAGATGGATAGAGGGGCACTCCTCTAACTTGCAGTGGGGACTGTTTATGGACAAGGAGATGTGGGGTGCCACCACTCTGAGGTATCCCCAGTATCATTTGCAGCATGAGCGAGAATAGTTGCTGCCTTCTGGAGCTTGTTTGACCTGGTTTGTTTGCAAGGCTCTCTGTCAGCCAAAGACAGCCAATTCAGCATGTGGTTCCACTACCAGTGTGCGACTTCAGCCTTCTCTGAACTGGGTTATTATCAGACTTGAAATTTGGGAAGTTAGATGTGGAGAGATGCAGTGCCTGGGACTGGCAAGGCTGGCAGGCCGCGGGGCAGGGCGCAGCACAACTGCTGGGTGTGTTGCTTTAGAGCAGTATAATCCTGGCAGCTTGAAAACGCTCGGCACTCAGTATGTTCAAAGGGTGCCTCACTTTATTTGAAGGGCAGGGGAGGGGTTTGTAAGAGTTTTAAAGTAACTAATGAAATAGGTAAAGGCTCATATGACATTTAAGCATTGCTAGCCTTTGCCAAGTTTCCACATGTTTATAACATCAAGTGCTCCTGTAAACAAGATCTCGGCACACACCCTCCTCTTATGTAGGTTATGTGGAGGGGATTGCGCTTAAAACCCTCCACGTGCCTCTTTGTACTCTTAGTAATAATTGATCCAATGACTCTGCAAGCCGAACTCTGGGTTTCAAGTCTCACTGTATGGCTGAGAGGTCTAGGAAGTGCTTACCTGTCTTGAGGATTCATGGACAAACTGGTATAGTGTTTCCAGTCCCTGCAGCAGAGGAGTCCATTTAGGAATAACACTTGGAGATGAAATGAGGTGGCTTTCCCTAAATAAATAGGTGTGAAGCTTTGGACACAATTGTCCAGNTGAGGATTCATGGACAAACTGGTATAAAGTGTTTCCAGTCCCTGCAGCAGAGGAGTCCATTTAGGAGTAACACCGCTTGGAGATGAAGTGAAACTTTGGATGCGATTGTCCAGAGCTGGTTTTATTGAAGCCTGTGCTGGGCAGGGCTTGGGCACTCTGGTCGTTCTAGTTCTGGCTGAGGTTTGCTCACCGATGCAGGTGCAGATAAGCTGTGGAGTGATGACGGGTGCCTGTAATTGCAGTGCATCTCTGTGCGGCAATGGGGGCATCTCCATGCTCGGAGCAAAGGCTGCTGCCTGACGGAGTCCCATGTTATTCTTTTGGGCCCTTTCCTGAGGCTGGTGAAGGGGCCCAAAGAGCAGAGCTGAAGGTGGTGCTGCAGCTCTCAGAGCCTGGTTTGTCTTGGGAGCCCTTATGGATACTGTACTGCTGGCCAGAGACATCAATATGCACCTATATCCATGGAGCCCTCTCATGGGCAGCCACCCACTGCACCAAACCTTGTGTGTTACATATATATTGTCACTGGTTTCTCATTTACCACTTAGTGGGCTTCGAGCCTCCTAAATTCAAACTGCAGATTTTACATCTCTTCTTTGGCTGCTTTTGGAGCTGTAGGTGTTGACCTCTTGCATAAGCAAGGCTGCAGCTTCTGCCTTGCTCCTGTGCACCTGGGAATTGTCTTGTGAAAAAAAAAAAAAGTAAAAAAAGATACTACTTGGTAAAGAAATCTCTGAAGTAGAAACTGCTGTTTCTCACACTGATTAGACAGCAGTTCTTGTAGACCAAAAATATCTGTATTTTGTAGATAAATATTTTTGTAGTGTCTTCTAACTAGTGGGTAATGTGTACATGTTTATAGAACATGGGTATTGAGGTAGCCGCGTTTCCTGCTGTGTGATGGGGGTGAAGAGATGCAGCCAGAGAGGAGGGATAAGGCAATTATTCAAAAACATCTTCTACTCTATCATTTACAGGGAACATGATCGCAAAAGATGCTGTGTAGGAGGACTAGGATTTCTTGATAGTGTTTCAGTTCTCTGGAGTTACCTGGAGTAGAAACAATCAGGAAAGAGTGCTGGGCTCTGTGTGTGCACACAAAGACTTTATATCCTACTGTACCATAGAAGTGTAGTCAATTGCTTTTCTTTTTTGTTGATTTAATACCAAAATACTTCTGCAGTTAGAGCAAATGTTATTAGCTAAGTGTAACACAGAGACTAGCCAGAAGAGCAAGGAAATCCTTAGACATGTGCTGCTGCTTTTTCTCAAGGAACATATATCTGTACTGGGATATGGCTCCTTTTGGAAGGGAAGCTATATCATAGAATCATAGAATGCCTAAGGTTGGGAGGGACCTCTAGAGGTCATCTAGTCCAACCCCCCTGCACACGCAGGGCCACCTAGAGCACCTGGCACAGGACTGCATCCAAGTGAGTCTTGAAGATCTCCAGAGAAGGAGACTCCACAACCTCTCTGGGCAGCCTGTTCCAGGGCTCTGTCACCCTCACTGTCAAAAAAAATTTCCTTAAGTTCCTGTGGAACTTTTGGTATTTAAGTTTGTGGCCATTTCCTCTAGTTCTGTCTGTGGCCACTATTGAAAAGAGGCCAGCCCATCCTCCCTACTGCCTCCCTTGAGGTACTTATAGACACTGATCAGGTCCCCTCTCAGCCTTCTCTTCTCCAGGCTGAACAGGCCCAGCTCCCTCAGCCTCTCCTCGTCCTGGCAGATGCCTCATCCTCCTGGCAGATGTTCCAGGCCCCTGATCATCCTCGTGGCCCTGCGCTGGACTCTCTCCAGCAGCTCCACATGCCTCTTGTACTGTGGGGCCCAGAACTGGACACAGTGCTCCAGATGTGGCCTCGCCAGGCCTGAAATTTACATATCTGTGAATTTCAGATTTTTCCTGCTCTGAAATTCATTTTTTTTCCCCCTGATGCACATGGGGCTTATTCATTTGTCTGAAACGGCCACTTTTTAGGGGGTCAAAACCACTTGAATGTCAGCTATTGGGCCTATTGGAATTTGTTCTTAGGAACAGACTGGAAAGGGACTTTTAAAAGGATGTGCAATTCCCACCTTGCACTGCTTCAGTCTTTGAAGTTACCCTTAAATGTTAGGCTAAGCAGAGAAGGACAAACTGTGCTTGAATGTATATGCTTGGCAATAAATACACTTCTGTGTTGGGGAGTGGAATGAATCCACTTAGTGATACACTTAGAGACAGAAACTGTAGCAAACTTGCTCATGCTACTTAAATTCACTTCTTCAATCTTCCCTGCCAAGGTCTCATTTGCTCCATAAATACATTTTACTTGTTGGCTTGAGGAACTGTTGTTTTTTTGTGGCTTTGATTGTATGCCTATATATCTGCAATAGGTTTTAGCTGTCAGTTTTTGCTTAGGAGATGTAAAAAACCTTTTTTTTTTTTTTTTTTTTTTTTTTTTTTTTCCTTTAATCCAGGTTAAGAGCCTTATACAGAGCTGTTGTTTCTGGGCATTGTCTTTTCTACATCTGTTAAGATCATTTTCAAAGTAGAAATTTAAGCTAGCTCCTAGAACTTAACTGAGGAAGATTTTTTTCAAATCAGAGCTCCTACCTTCCCCCCACCCCCCAAAAAAAATTAACAGGTGAAATTATACTATTGCAAAATAATGTAGTGTTAAAATGTTTGGAAAGAAAGAGCCTTGACCCCCACCCTGGGTTGCCACACAACTCTTCCTTTCAACAGAAAGGATAACAGCAAAATAGGATTGAGGTACCCCAGGAATTTGAGTTTGTTGTTTTATGATGTGGTAAATGTAGTTCAGGGTTTTTTTCTTTGGTGTTTTTTTGAAGGGCAGAGGCAAACAGGGCAGCTTAGGGGTGCTCTGCCGTCAGGTGACTTCACGGGTTTAGCTAGCGCAGACTCAATGTGTCTGCGCCCCTTTGCTTGCACAGGAACAGCAAGGGGCCGCTTTCCGCCCAGGAGTCCCGGTGGATGGGTCAATGGCTGCATGTTCCACCGCCCCTTTGTAGCTCAGATGTTCATGCTCTGCAGCCGCCATTCATCTTGAGTGGCAGATTTAAGAGCCCCATGGCTGTTTGCACATACCTGGCTGCCCTGATGATACAGTATTTTTTAACATAAAGCCAACTCCCAGGCTTTGCTGGCTGAATGAGGAAGGTCTAAAGATTTTCTTGATGGTATTTAACCTGGGGAAGTATTGGCAAGTGACAACCATCATCATCGTCAAGACAGGCAACCTTCCTGTGTCTGCATTGGAAAGGCTGGACAGAGCAGTTCTAAAATGCACAGGCTTTGAGTATCTTATCTGTCAGCCAGAAATAGAAGAAATGTAAATAGCTGGTGGGAATAGGTGGAACTGGAGGAGACAAAGTCATTTTATGCAGGTACAGGGTTGCAAAGCTAAGACGGGAAAGGTGGTGAAGAAGGTATGGCTTGGTACAGCTGTGCAAGGCCTAGGAGAAGGGTGCCTTCATCTCAGCGCCTTTCTTTGTCCACCATGATCAGCAGAATAAAAAACTCACACAAAAATATCTGTAGGCGTTCCTGGGCTACAACCAGTGTGTTAAGGAAAGGGCGCGTTTGGGGACGGGGGGTTCATTTGTGTGCGTGGGTGCTGCCGGAGGAGCCCTTCCCTGCGGTTCCGTGCGCGGCGCCCGCCAGCGGCTCTTGCGCTACTGACCAGGACACACCGTGTGTTACGCTCTGCCATGAGTGCGTGAGGTGGACCCAGCTGTCCTGACCGACCCCTGCTGTTGGATCGTGTTTTAAAGGGAACAGGTTATTTTGGGTAGGGAACATTAAAGAATTGAATATAGATTTTATATTTTTGACTTTAGGCAGCGAGGCTGAAACCTTATCTTAAAATGAGAGCTAAATTATTTAAGATGCCCTGCAGAAGGGAAGTAGGTGATCACTGCTGGCTGGTATTAATTCAGATATGTTGACCTGTAATTAATACAGTTTTCACATTCATTTGGCACCATTCCTGGAGAGCTGGGTGGGTGCATACCATAGCTGTGCACATGCTTGCTGAAGCAGTTGTTGGGCAAAGCATAGATCAGATCTCTGATTAGCAGCTGTTTTTTTTGGTTTTTGCTTTTGATTTGTGCCGAGCTGCTCTTAGATGCAAAGCAGAATTAAAAAGTACAAACATCATTTAAAGACTAATTATTAGTAAAATAAAAGACTGTTCAAATGATCTGCTTAAGCAAACTACAAGTTTAGCAAAACGTGCAGTTTTTGTTCTTCAAAGCTCACCAATCTAAATGAAAAAAGAAAACATTGTGACTTCTTTGCTTCTGGTCACCACATCCTTCAGGATTCTAGATTAAGAGTAGATAATATAATAGATGCCAAAGAGAAGAGAAGAACAAGATTTCCATGTTCTTAGACTTCTCTGCTCCTACAGCTTACTGTCAATGGCTAGTTCACCAGCTAATTTAAGTAGTAATTTGGAATTAACAATTTGGAATATTTTTGGAATTCAGTAATTTGGAATTAACAAAATACTCTTTGCAGATTTAGAGAAAAGTGTAATTATCAAAAGCCAAGGTAGACTTTCAGCTAACTCTTGTTTCAGAACTGTGGTGTATGACTTCTGCAAGTTCATCACCGTCATCTTTAAAACTTTGTCAGCAAGTCCATGTTTGCTTGGGCACTGATTTGAATTAATTTAGATAATGGTAAATATGTTGTACATTTTAATATAGCATTAAAACGATTTGGTTAAGAGATTGAAATAGGTCTGATTTAAGTCCACCTGCAAAAGTATGGTTTGGAATCAAAGCATTCCTCCTCACTCCCTAAAACGTTGCTTATGCCAAGACGTCTTACTGTTCTTTTTTTTTTTTTTTTCTTTTTCTTTGTTTTTAAATGTGTGTGGGAGACTATCCTACCTGAGTCATTTCCAGGTAAGAAACAAAATGCCACAAGAGTATTTTTTGAAGGGTGTCAGGGGTTACATCTGAAAATAGAGCAAGATCTTCCTGGTATCTGATGGGTCTTACTGCTGCTAAGGGATTCCTGGGTGGGATTTGGTGGTGGCGGTAAGGATAAAAAATAAATTCCTTCGGAAAGAGGATTTGCTCTCTGGAGGAAGCCTGCCTTATGCTGCTGGTGGATGTAGTGAGCCAACACGTTGCCTGTTCTTGTAAATAAAGACATAGGCAAAATGGGGATTTGGGGTGGTGACTTTGAGGCTACCCCTTAGTAAGAGAAATGCCTTGATTCTTTTATGGCATCATTTGCATTCCTTGATTTTTGTATACAGACAACATCCTTTATCTGGTGTCAAGGAAAAAAATCATTATTGTTCAAACCATTTTTTTAGTTACTTGCCCATATGAGCTTGTGGGACCTAGAGGGGGTGGGATTTTGTTCTTTGAAAGGGTGAAACTGCTACCCCCATTCGAAAGAGAGTCTATCTGCAAAACAGAGGGAGGCTGGTGGTCGGAAATCCCTTCCTCCGCTTGTGACCTAATTTGGATTCTGTCACGAGCTCGAGAGGCCCTCGAGAAGGTCGGTCCAGTTGCAGCCACAGCCCCATTCCCAGGACTCGCCTCCCTCGCTGCCCTGGTGTCCTGGGATGTGTGTCCTGGCGGAAGAGACTGGATTGTGCGTGGCTTCTGCTGTCAGGAACTGAAGCGTTTCAAGTGCACCCAAAGCCAAAGCTAGAGTTACGGAAACACAGCACGTAACATAGGTAGCTCCGAAGAGAAGGGGAGCAGGGAAGACGAGGAAGTTGAGCGACTCGGCAGATCATTTAAGTCCCCACCCTATCCCTTTGGATTAGCCACAGATTTGGCCCACAGTAATAAGCATGTAACACCACAGATTGGTGTGCGTTGGTTTTCTAATATAATAATACAGAAGCTTGCTTTGCTGCCAGCATTGTAAATGTACTAATAAATTGTTCTTGTATTGCCTCTCCTTGTTTCATCCCAAAGATGTTAAGTGCCTTAGTTTCCCAGCATATTGCTTTAGCTCCAACACAGAGACATCCCTTTGGAGCTCTTAGAGCACTTTGTAACAAGCTTCTTGTGGGGAATGTGCTTTAGTGGCAGAGGACTTAATTCTGTAGCCACAGTTTATTTGCTTTTCTAATCCTATACACAGTGCATGAAGCCTTTGGGTTTTGGTCTTCATACATGTCAATCATAGAGACCTTATTACAAGCACTAATTTTAATTCCAGCACTAATTTGTGTAAAACTATTGGTCTTCAGTTTTAGTCTAAGACTCTCCTGTGGTCCTGGAGGTGTATTTTTTTTAGGTTCTTCATCTAGAAATCTCCTGGTACTTGCAGACCCCTCATCCAACCTCATCTACACTTGCATGTGTGGACTTGAAAAATGAGTTGTTAGTTGCTCACCTGCCAAGAAGCACCTCGAGGCCCCCTCAGTTACCCCCAACAGGAGCTGCCGTCTGCCCTCCCGCACCCGTGCCACTCGGGGGACGAGGTTTAAACTTTTCCAGGGCTGTGTGGCCAACTGAGGCTCTTCCATGTGGGAAAGGTGCCCCTTGTACACAGGCCCGTGCTCTGTGTCACAAAAGCTATTAGATGGTTTTCTGGTATGCCTTGAAAAGCAAGCTTGCTCTTGAGACACACACACAAACTGTTTTAATGCCAAGGTATTTTCTTGTTCTCCCTTGCAAAAAAATTTGGGGAAGCTCTGTTAAGAAATGATTTCTGCTTTCTAGAAAAAGTGGACCAAGTAGGAGCAGTTGTCAAAAGCACATGGCCCCAGTCAGTGTAGGACATTTGTATTCTAAGAGAATTTGGTTTTCAGCCTTAGAGAACCTGTTTTCAACAATTTTTTTTGTCAATAAAATATTCTAATTTAGGGTGTCTCAAATATTCCTTGCTGTTCTTGATTTTTATTCATCCAAACTTTAAAAAAAAAGAAAAAACACACTTTGCTCCAGCTTTTGTGGAGCCCAGTTTGAGAACCTATCAGGTATCTGATCATTTTCAATTAACTTTTTTTTTCTTTTTTTTTGAGGGGAATGGCAGTGCTTGTCAAGTTTGTCTGTAATATTTTTTGGAGTACTAAAGCAAGTGCATAAATTACCCCCATTCTGAAGCATCAGAAATCTTTCTCAAAATCCACGGGGTGACTGCACTTACCTTGCTCGAGTCAGAAGGGTCAGGAGGTAAAGACGAAGTACTCTTTCCCCCAACCAACCATCTGCTATCTGGCAAGACGTAAAACAGAAATGCACATCACTTAATGGAGAAAGAGCACTGCAAATCATATTTCTGCCTTGGCAAATTCCCTGTGTAATTTTGGAGCAAGGTTATTTCATGCTGCTTTCTTGAAGAGCAGAGCATTGCTATGGATTTCCACAAGGCTGCTCTATCCTACAGAGGGAGTGGCAGCCTGTAAGTAGATAGTGGAGAGAATTTTGCGTATTCTGCAAAACAGTGCTTTTTGTGTTGGGATCCTTTGGAGATAAGAGCTACATATTTGTAAATATGGTTAAGTATTAAGTTAATGGATATGTTGCAGCACATTATTATTTACTGATTTATATGTGAAATAATGAAGGAAAGATGCTGGAACTGAGAGGTCCTTTTCTGTGGGGTGTGAAGTATCTGGTGGTACAGGGTAAAATGGAGAGCATTACCTTCTTTGAGTTGTCTATAGTTCATACTCTTGTTTTAATCAAGTCTCGCCTCTTATGCATGGGGATGTTACTCATGATACAAATGCACCACGAGAACATTGGCTGCTTGAAAACCCGAAGTATTTTGTTGAAGTGGAAACAGGATGTTCAGTCACTAAGTAGAGACATGCTGAAACATCAGATTTAGATTAATTTGCTTTTCGAACTACGAGAGTATTTTTGCTATAAAGTTTTCTTTCTGCTTGAAATGCATTCTGTGACTGAATATCTTTATTTGTTGATGTTGTGATCTTACATCTGTTTCAGCCTCATATTGCAAAAAAAAACCTGAAATGATGTAAGTTTATTTTGCCATTGGCGAATAAATATCCCATTATATACTGTTCTCATTCTGTCTTAAAGAAATAATAAATTCAGATGTGTTTGTAATAACAATTTCCTATTATTTCCTGGAATAAATTGCGCCTTTTATGAATGTTTCTGGGGGTTAATGAATAAAAGACCACAAAGGAAAAGGGAAAATCCTTTTAATAGGCAATTGAATCTGGTGGGATATATGGAAATAGTTTGGCCTAGAGCTTTAAATTTGATGTAGTTTGCTGTAGATATACCATATCTAGGCACAAATATTCCTCATTAACATTACTTTTGAACATGCACACATTTGTTATGTGCATTTCTGAATAACTTCTAATTCATTCAGTTATTCAAGCAATTAAGTGAGCAGTTATGCATTTCTGACCCGTGCTTGAATGTATTGACTCCTGTTGATTGTTTGTCTTTACATGAAGGAGAGGATATCTGAGACGCTTATTTTTCTCCCTTATATTTTTATTCTTTCTGTTATGCCTTGTGCGTGACTTTATTACAGCTAAAAGTCAGCTTTGAACCTTCGTATCATTCAGAAGAGCATGCAATGATTGTTTAAATGGAAACTATATTACAGTTACAGCTTTTTATGTTTGGTTTTGTGTGATCGCTCCTGATGAGCCAATAATAAATCCGTGCAAGCCCAGCACTCCTACGCTTTTCCTCCTTTCTACGGCTCTTGACTATTTTTTGTTTGCTCCTCTCCTCCCTGCAGAGTGCTGCATGGGAATCTTTCTGTTTCGAGGGAGGATTTTGAAATGAGGTTGCTACCACTCTTCAGATCTTCATCTTCTCTGCTGTTTGCAGATGGTTCTTTGCCAGTTGGTCGGGTCAATATTAACACCAGGATGTGTTGCCTAAACCCCTGTGTCTGTACCAGCATTTCCAGTTTCCTATAGCTGGAGTTCAGAAGTTGGCTATGAAAGGGGTTCCCCGAGAGGGAGGAAAGCCGCAGGTTTCCCCGCTTTGCACCCACCTCCGCAGGAGCCACGTGGGGAAGCGCGTGGATGGCTCCCTCCTGGACAGGGCAGAGGCGGCCGAGCCGCAGGCAAGTGTGGTCCCAAGGGGCCCCTGACTACCTGAGGGAGCTGGTACTGTGTTCGGCAGTGAAACTGGAGAGGTGTGAGAGGCTTCTGCCTCTACTGTCAGGCTTTGCTGAAGTTTCTGCCAAAGTCAGTAGTACCGGAGACCAATTACACTGCTGTCTTAATATATAAATTGCAAGCACTTTTTTTTCTTTTTTTTTCTTTCTTTTTTTTTCTCTCTCTCTCTCTCTCTCTCTTTCTTTTTTTTTTTTTTAATGACCACGTGGCCCTGTTCAATTTTATCAGTTTTATACTACCTGTGCTTGTTTTCACCTTTTAGGCATTTGCATCTCACTTTCTATCTCTCAATCTTAGTTGAATGCATCCGTGTGGTTGGGCTTGGACTGTGCGTTTTTTTTGTTGTTGTTTTGGCATTGGATTTTTTTTTCTTTCTGTTCCTAATTCTAGCAAAACTTAGGGAGATATAGGAGGATTTGTGGGGATTTTTTTTTGCTTTTTGAAAAAGCTGAGTGGGCTTTCAGAGAATTGAGGTATATATCTAGGACTTGAGGAGGCAATTGCAATGGTTGCTATTTCCTGCGGCAAATGCAGACTGGGTTTGCTCAGGCTGTCCTTGCTGGGATGTGGTTTTATCCAGTGCCTTCTTAGAACCAGCCAAGCAGAGCCAGACACCCTGCTCAGCTGCTCTCCGTGATCACTTGTTTGGTCTTTGATAGGTGTTCAGGGGCACTTCTTGCCCAAAAGCCGTGTTGTCTCTTTTCCCTGTGATTTCCTTTTGAATTGAGGCATAAGATGGGAAGAGATCCCATCTTTTGAATTGAGGCATAAGATGCTCCTAGAGAAGGAGCATCAGGTGGGGTGGGAATANTGCAGACTGGGTTTGCTCAGGCTGTCCTTGCTGGGATGTGGTTTTATCCAGTGCCTTCTTAGAACCAGCCAAGCAGAGCCAGACACCCTGCTCAGCTGCTCTCCGTGATCACTTGTTTGGTCTTTGATAGGTGTTCAGGGGCACTTCTTGCCCAAAAGCCGTGTTGTCTCTTTTCCCTGTGATTTCCTTTTGAATTTAGGCATAAGATGGGAAGAGGCTAGAGAAGGAGCATCAGGTGGAGTGGGAATAGGACAAGGGAGTGAGTTTTCAGCTGTGATTTCCAGAGGGCACGTGGATGTGCTGGACCTGCACGTTGTGTCTGTGTGTGCTCCGGCTTCAGTGGTGTCTGGATTTTGGGATCGGTGGTGGATCCTGCAGAGCTACCTCCAAGGGCAGTATAGTAACTATTCCTCAACCACTGCAAGAAAAGACCTTTTTTCCTACTCATTCATTACTCATACATTACTAATTTAGCTGAATATTTAACCTCAGAGAAGGAATTCCAAATTTTAAGATTGATGCAAATAAAAACAAAGCAATCTGTTGCTGGCAGTGATCCACATCAATTCAAATTAAACCAAAGTTTCAAGGTGAGACAAACCTCTGGTTCTGGTTCTTCACTTACATATATTATGTACATATACAAACTGAGGGACTTCTCTATTTCTGCATTAAAATGAGTGCTGCATATTCCTACCTTTCCTATGCAGACAAATCCTGAGCTGTTCAGGTATGTCTGTGTAAGCAGAGATATCCAAGCAAGATGAAAGTTTATAATGACGAATAAATGCTAAATAGCATTGTTAGCTTTTACATGCTAAAAGATTAGCACTTACTGTATTTTACTGGTGTGTGGATGCAAAGAGGAGTCACGGTAACAGTGATGCTGTGTATAATGGATGAACCTAGTGCATGCTCGTTAGTCGGTGATCCTGGCTTATCTTTGCTCAAGTGGTGATTGTAGGGGATGGTTTTTGTGTGTGCATTCTGGGTTATGCACCGTAACCCAGGCAAGGTAACCGAGAATCCCTTTCATCCGCGTGCTCTGGAGCAGCAGCTCGGCGCCCCGCTCGCCTGCAGCGCGGGGTGTTTGGTCACCCGCTGCCGCCAGGGCCCGGTCAGGCAGTGCCCGCAGGCCTGGCAGGAGCGCCGGGCGCCCCTGCTCCCGCGGCAGCCCCGCCGGTGGCTCTGGGACAGCGACCCTGCACGCCGCGTGCGCCGTGTCCCGCTGTGCGCGGGCTCGGAGGCGTTGAGGCAGGGAGAGGCGGGCTTCNTCTGGAGCAGCAGCTCGGCGCCCCGCTCGCCTGCAGTGTGGGGTGTTTGGTCACCCGCTGCCGCCAGGGCTCGGTCAGGCAGTGCCCGCAGGCCTGGCAGGAGCGCCGGGCGCCCCTGCTCCCGCGGCAGTCCCGATGGCGACCCTGCGCGCCGCGTGCGCCGTGTCCCGCTGTGCGCGGGCTCGGAGGGGTTGAGGCAGGGAGAGGCGGGCTTCGAAGGCGGTTCTCACCTGATTCCTTCTGCTGCAGGCAGGGCAGGCTGCTGAATTTCACCAAGCCTCCCAGTCAAGAGGTTCCTCCTGTCTCCCAGTTAAACTCGAAGCGCGCAAACATCTTGCCCTGTTAAGACTGTATTTTGAGTGGGAAAACTAATAAACGTTTTTTTTCCTCCCTCAACACCATCTCCTAAACCAGAATAACATTCCTATTCCTCTGTAATTTACAATCATAGAATCATAGAATCATAGAATCATAGAATGCCTAAGGTTGGAAGGGACCTCTAGAGGTCATCTAGTCCAACCCCCCTGCACACGCAGGGCCACCTAGAGCACGTGGCACAGGGCTGCATCCAAGCGGGTCTTGAAGATCTCCAGAGAGGGAGACTCCACAACCTCTCTGGGCAGCCTGTTCCAGTGCTCTGTCACCCTCAGAACTTTTGTCAATCAGAACTTTTGAGGGATTGTAATTTGTATTTTATATATTTATTTTTTAAGACCTGCCATTCTGAACACTTTTGTTTTATTTATTTATTTATTTATGGCTTTCTGGCACTACTCCTTATGATTTACTCATTTATTTCTGCCCTTGGCTCACATCTCAAGATGCATCCCAATTATATAGCCATCCGAGCTTTATTCTTCGCTGCGCAAACATCAGAGTTCAGGATAATAAATATGACTGTTCCTTGGCAGCGCTCTTCACATGTCTTTCATAGCTGAAGGGTTTATTGCACTTCCAAATGCCTTAATTTTTTTTTTTCTCAAATTTTGATTAGAAACATCACTCAGCAAGGCAGAGGAGCAGTTTACGTTTTCTCTGCTGTTATAAACATATATAATTGTAAGCAGAATTTTACTTTTCAAATAAGGCCTGCACATTTTTTGTCCCCTAGGCATACATCTTACGGCTGTACTTTTTCTCAGCATTTAAACGCGGATGCCTTTTGGATACAACTCAGTAATCAATATCTTGATAAAATCCCAATAATAGGCATTAGGTGGTTTTCTTATTTGAACTTTACAGTTAAGAAGACGCATATGAATCTTTTTGCCAGGAGTTAGTTCCTCCTTCCCACACATTTTTGTGTTACCTTAGCAAATTGAGAGTTTTGAAGTCTGCACGCACGTACCTGCTGATGTATGCACCTGCACCTGTACGTACGTGTACGTGTACGTGCAGGTTTGTCCTGTGCAGCCCAGGAATATCGGCTTCATCCCATGTCGAGGACCTTTTCTCTCCCATTACCCAATGCTTTTCTTATGGATAGAAAAACTTGTTTCATTTATCGTGTTTCTTCAAGTGGTTCACTAATATGAGTAGTAGCAAGGCCCTTTTGAAGCTGAAACCTGAGCTCGACCTTTGTTCTTTTCCAATTCTGATTTTTTTCTTATCATTCTACTGACTCTGTAAGTAGATCCAAAGGAAAGTTTTGAAACCTTAACTTAATTAGTTCTGTTGTGTTGAGCAATTGAGTGATCTGTTGGTGCCCAGTGTGGGAAGGAAATCTGATATAAGCTGCAGACAACAGATTTGCATTTGCTTTTGTTCCTGCACCCAGCCTCCCAAAGCCACCATCTCCTTTCTGCCCTGCTTCTCCCCTGGTAAATGTGGATGGTAAATGTGGCCTTTCTGAACCTGCTGCTCTGGGCAGGGGAAATCTTAACTGCATGCGCCATGTACCTTTAGCATCACCTACATGGGGAGCAGCATGTAGAAGCTACCATTTATGGACTAAGAGCAACATAAATATTGCTGTAAAACCAAAAAATATGATTATGTTAGTGGAGAAAATGCTAGCTGCGTGATTTTACTTCATGATCCATTTAATAATTATCTTAAAACTGTGTGAGAATTGTGTAGCATGACTTGCCAGATAGGCAGTGTCTCCCAAATCCTGTGACCTTAATGGCACCCCTTAAGAGTACCTTCACAAAGTGAGGTCTGTACCAAGCTCTACCAAGTGGTTCCCCAAGATGATTTTACCTCTACCTGCAATTCTTGTCTTGCCTCAGTCAAAACTACTGAGTGAAACACCACTCAGTAGTAACTGCCCTTTGAAACCTATGAACCACGCAAAGAAATATCTAAGAACTGGTAAGGAAAGGCTGACAGCCATCATTGCACCTCCGAGCTGTGGGTAGTGTTTGCTTATCTGTGTGCCTGTGTGTGTTCGCAGTTTTAGCTGTGGTTGTGATGTGTACAGAATCTACTAATCTTTGTAATCAGAACAAGTGAAATTCACTTCTATTAAATACAGCTGGATCCTTTCCAAGGAGCTCAGTTTTCTTTTCAATGCTGTATTATTAATTAGTTCAGCAATTCATTGTGGGTTTTTTCAGAGCAAATCAGTTAATATTGTCATCTTTAAACTCCTATGGAAGTTGTGGAGAGTTCTATTTCCTTTCACTGGAGAAAAATGAGCGTCCTCTGCAGGCAGATTCATCCTGCTCAGTGAGGCCTGTGTATTCCCAGCATACTTGCCAACCTCTCCATCAAGGGAGAGGGAAGAAATAGGAGGTTTTTCATTTCCTAAGTTATTTCAAATCAATAAAAGTGGCAAGGTTTTGCCATCCATTCAGCTGAAATGTTTAGCTCCCACTGCAGTTTTATCTGTGTATATTAGTATTTTACACTTTTAAAACTATATATTCTTTGAAATGAGCTATACTGTCAACCAGACTCATCCAATTTTCAGGCATGATCCTGATAAAACTTTAAATCTCAATAGATGGTATCAGATGGTGTGGACATACTTAGCACAGCAGTTTATATGGAAATGTGAGATTTGAGAGGCGTTGTAATGCCAGTAGCTTTTTCTTTATTCTTCACTGTCAGTTCAGATTTTAAAACTTAAGGAAATGTTTTTTTTAAAAGGGAAAAGTGTTTCACAAATGGTGTTTGTAAAGAGAACAAGGGGAAAACTTTAAGACATGCTTAAGCTTTTATTAGGAGATAGTTTTAACTGTGTGTGCTAGTAGCAGAAAAGGGATATTCAGCTATTTGAAAAGGATATTTGACTATTACAAGACAGCCAGAAAGGATGGGCTCTTTCCCCAGCAAAGTTTTCATCTTATTTAATTCTCTTATTAATTCTCTTATTTACTTTCTCTTTTTTAATTCTGTTGTTTGCTTCCAAAAGGCAGTCTTCCCTGGGCTTTTCTTTTCCTTCTAGAAATGGTATTTTTCTGTTCTCTCATGGAAGTGCCACTTGGAAGATAAGAACTAGTTGGGGGAAAAAAAAAAGTGGAAAAGCAATACCCATCTTTCTTCCAACTGCACTTTAGCCAATTTTGTATCAGCTGGAATTTTCTAGCCACCTTTGCTACCAAAGTTTCACTGTTTTTTTTTTTTTTTCTTTTGTTGTTGTTTGTTTGTTGTAAGCATTCTGGGCGTTCGGAACAGGCCGGCAGAGGCTGCAGGAGGGCGCACGAGCAGCCCTTTGGGCCTGCGCGGTTCCGGCGCTCCCTCTGCACGTGCCGCTCGGCGCAGTCCTCGGGCCCCGCGCGCTTGTTGCAGCCGTGTGGCTGCCTTCCCCGTCCTCCGCTTGTGCCAGTCTCCATGCTGAATCCCAGAGAAAGAGCTGTTAATGCAGAAGTCATCTGGTAGTCTGAACAGTGAACGTGCACGTTGGTAATAGCAGCCAAAACAACAGCTTATTGGGTCAGAATCCACCAAGTTCCTTTTCTCACAGTGTTTATGAAGCATCTTTCCAGAGTGCCTGACACAGATCCTTACAACAAGGATATCCCAGGGGCCAGACGTGTGACAGCCTTTCACGAGCGTGTTTGCTATACGCTCTTGATTACCTTGCCGTGATGTTTGGGCATTCCTTGGTGCATGATTTCAGCCTCTTTGGGGATGGTTTGCTGGCTCTTCCTGCTGCTAGCAATTCTGCCCTAGTAATTCAGGTCCTCTGAAGCAACCCTGAGCTCGTCGGGGCACGATGTGCATTTCTCTTGATTCCTTTTGGCATCATAAGGACTCAGGGAATAAAAAGGTGCTGAAGAATTTTGGGGCTTTTTTTTTTTTTTTTCATTTATAGTTATGTTATGTGAGTGCACATGTGTATTTACAACTGTGTGCATGAAAGTTTAATATCGAATCACCCTTGTGATTATAAACATTTGGGTGATTTTTTCATGAAACCCACACAGCTGAAAGGGGCAAGATGCATCCTGACCCTTGCTCTGTGTGAAGAGGACTCTGTAGAGCAAATAGTGGTTTTCTAAGATACAGGGAGCATGTACACACCACGTACATTTCAAGGCCTCCACTTCAAATTTTTCTCTGTAACTGTCTTTTCTGTTAGATAAGATGTGGCCAGATGTGGCTCAAGGCCGCCTTGCAAAATTCTTGCCAGCAACATGCAGTTCTGCTGGGAACATGCTCAAATCCTGCGCTTGGTGCGTTCGTTTGTCCGAAGGGATGACTATAACCGTGAAAACTCTGGCTTACGAGTGTCTCCCATGGGATCAGTGCTCTGAGAGAGGCAGGGGGCCTGCTGGAGGCATCTCCAGAGTGGGGTGCATAGGGACCCCCCCCCTGTGCCCCATTAGCTTGGAAGTATTGAATACACTGAAACAAGATGAAATATTTATTTGCTCACACCTTTTTGAGGGCCCACATCTCTCCTACTTGTGGATAGTGCAGTAATAACCAAGAGAATGAAAACTGCGATTTAAAAACAGCCGCTGTGGGAATCTTGTTTGCTGCGTGGCCAATTAAGAGATTGCTCTGCAGATTTATGGCTACTGAATTTCTTCTCTTGGTTCCTATTTTAAATGGTTACAGTATTGTTAAAATTCTCAGACAAACACAGATGCAGAACCCTCTCATCTGAAGCATGAAGGAAAATGAGTTCCTCCTATACTTCTCATACTCTGCATTTGGCTTCAGCTGTTTTCATTCTCTCCTGTCAGAAATGCCAGTGGTGATTTAGGTCTCATGAAGAAAAAGGGGCCAGCTGTTGTGAACAGCAGAGGTGTTAGATTTGCAAAATATTGTGTGATCAGCTGAGTATTTCCTTTAGAGCAACTTACTCTTTTGGAACAGGGAAAAATCTGATTTATTTTTACACAGCCTGTATTGTGTAGAAATAAAAACAGATGCTGACATGCTTTTGGAGAGCTTGTTAATGAGAAGGAGTAAGGAGTTTATACTCTAGGGGGAAATAAAATTATTTTTATAAATATCGGATAACATTGATGAGGACACATCTCACAGCACAGCCCATTTTAGATCAGTGTTGCAATAGCTCTTAATTTAAGTAATTTTTATTTTGAAATTAATGTGTTCTTTGTCTACCAGTTTCTTGCTCTTTGTCACTGCTGTCTGGGTTTCCAGGGCCATCCTCCTGTTTTTGTTTCATAATACTGTTATTCACATAGAGAAACTGTCATCAAGTATCAGTGCTTACAGGGAGCTGCTGCATGGCAGTGTAAGAGATATGACTGCTTTCTCCTGTAAGTAGGATAGATGGTAACTACAGCACTACAAATGTGATTTAGCATTTCTTTGTTTTTATTAGTGCATGAATGGTAAGCAATTTGGCATGTTAGAGATTTCTTAAGCAGTCAATCTCTGTTCTTTAAAATGTTGGCTGTCTTGTGCAGTGAAACCAGCAAGTGCAGATATTGCAGGTTGGAAGAGGAACCGAGGGTGCTCGCGGCTTTGCTTCTCCCTGCAAGCCGGCTTGGGTCCAACCAGGCGCTCTTGGCGAACGCCACTGCAGACTTTCGATGTGCCGGTGTCAGCACTATCCTGGTACTTGCTTATAAAAGGAAGCCTTGGTAAGCAAGGTGTCTGTCCTGGTTAGCTATCTGTCTGCCTGATACATCTGTCTGATAGATATCAGGTGTCTCTCCTGGTTAGAAATGAAGAGTGCCACAGCATCCCTGGTCTGTTGGCACACTGGATACCTGCTGATAACAGCTCAGGTGCTGTTATTGCATAGACAACTGCTCTGACACACATAAAAATGTTAATTAGATAAAACTGATAGGCCGCTGGAAGCCCTGAAAAACCTCTCACGTATAGAAAAGTATCTTAGAAAGAACACCTTTATCATCTTGCCCATGTATTTTAGAGTAACTTCTGTGCTCCAGTGCTGCGGAGGGAAAGCAGCCCCATTTCTCTTGCTCAGGCACTGGAGGTTTAGTCCATTACTGCTCCTTAGGCTTGACTAAGGATTGGATTTCTCCAGAGAGGAAATTAGATTTCTCCTTTTCTTTCACTCTGTCTCTGCCTTTGTTAACATGAATTGGCAGATTGTCTGTGCGTTGTGGTGTGTGCAATAACCTTTTCTTCTGCGTGCTGCTCTATTTGTTGTCCTTTAATAGACTGCATTTACGCAAGGTGCTTCCTCACTTGCTTCTGGTGACAGCAGGGACGATCAAGAAAAAGTGCTGTTTGTCCTGACTCAGCCAGCAGTGAAGGCAGGCTGAAGCTGCGCCGCTTAATTACAGCAGCACAAGTTGAGGTGAGAAGTGTGTTTAGCCTACAGCATAAGGCTTGCAGCACCTAAGCATTTGTGTCTGACTACCTGGAAACTTAGAACCGTGGATTTGTGTGCGTGGGTTTTTTTGTTTTTCCCCAAAGTAGTAACAGTCTGCAAACTTGCAGTTAATATCGGGTCCTGTTGCAGTTACTTGCGGTAGTGTAGGCACAGGCTAGCTCAGAGGCCCTGTTATTTCAGGAACATCCAGCACAGTGATCCATTTGCAGAGGCGGGCAAATGACCCAGAATGTGCTGGGGTAAGAGGAGGCCTGGAGGTGTGAGGGAGCTCGACAGGAGCTGCGGAGCCTGGCCACAGCAGGACGGGGTTGCCGCTTGGCAGCCTGTGGGGGCAGCGTCCGGTTTTAGGATAGGAGAGGATTTGATGCTGTTGGGACCCAGGCAAACATAGTTCTGGGGCTTTGGGATGCCACAACTGCTGGGCGTCTTCTGGCATCCTGCATTTTGTACCTGATGCTGCTTTTCCTGAGCTTTCCCTTGCTTCTCTTCTGATAGCTGGGCCTTTGTGCACCTCTGGGACTGACCATTTTTCTTCTGTTTTGCAATGAGGGAGGAGGAGCTTTGGGGATTTTAGTTTGGGTAGATGACTGGAAGGGCCCTTGAAGGGAGGGGAATAATTGTGCTAAGTGTACAATAGTGTGATGGAAGCTGTTTGTCAGAGAGCACGACTTTCTGGTCACATTTCCTAACGCGTAATGTGATTCTGGAGTCATACTGTCTCCCCAGGGACTATTTTGCCGTGGGAATGTTTTGCTGCCCAGACTGCAGGTGTTTCATCTTGGCCCTTGTCTCCAAGGGGTGCTCCTGCCGGCCCCAAGGCTGAACCTGGGAGGGGAGCACGAGGGAGAGCCGCGAGGACGCGAAGGGCAGCTGAGGAGCTGGTCGGCTGCTGCTGCTGCCGTGGTTAGCGTGTACGCTGCCGCGGGGGGATCGCACTGTGTTTCGGGATTAGAGGCGGGCGAGTGAGCACGTGCCAGAGCTGTGCACACAGGGTGGCCCAACCCTCTTTTCCTCTTGACATAATACTTGCAAGTGACTTACAACTCTCTCAGTAAAAATATTTGCCTATTCATCCTTGTGCAAATACCTTTTGAGTATAAATGTCAACTTTTGAGGACAAAGAGGAGAGTTTTTTTGTTTAAACAGAACTCTGTGGCTTTTGTTACTAGAGCGCAAGTACAACGCTGAGTAGGAGAGGATGCGAAGCAGCCTTTAATCCCTTTGCAGCAATGACAGCTTGTTTGTGGCCTTTGTAGGACCTTGGCCCAGCAGGGCTAGGGCATCAGCCGATGTTAACCCAGGGTTTCTGCAGTCCCCTCTGGCCATCCCAACTATTTTATGCCAAGTGAGGCACAAGTGAGGCCTCAGCTGGAGTTCTGTCAGTGAGAGGCCCTGGGGTGAAGGGCAGCCTGATCCCACTTGGGATTCACACTCTAAATCCCTCCTTCGTCTCCTAAAAGCCATAAACAGTCTTGGGATTTGTATAAATTTTGTCCACTGTGAAGAAATATAGCCGTGGGCCTTGTCCCTTTTTGTGGATCGGCTTCAGGGGGCGATGGATTTCTGTATGGAACCATCTAGAGCCCTGTTGTCTTCTGCAAGCTCTTCCTTGGTTTCCCAAAACTCTAAACAGTAAAAGCTTTCAAGACTAATGGCTCTCTGCAGACACTCCGAGGACGCAGGCAGGTCTGAGATATGCCTTATTCACCTACCACTTTACTCCAGAAGCATCTTGCCCCTGCTCCCTGAGCTCTCCCAGACATGCCTATTTCCCGGTTAATCCATGTGAATGCCATGCATCGGTTTCATTTATATATCGCATAATAGCAATGAATTAACTAGCTGGAGTTTGCATGTAATTCCCTCTTGGTAACCCAGCAGACTGACACTCTAGACTTCTTCCTCTTCTGGTCTACAGAGTGAATCTGTTTTACTTCGTGATGGCCTCGGCTTTTCCCTTCTGCTTAATACAAGTCCCAGAGGGCTGGCTGGCAGGTGAAACGCAGCGCGGTGTGTAGGTGTCTCTGTGTGTGCAAGGAAGAGAAAATGAATCCCGTTGAAAGGAAGGAAATGCCAGTTTTCCAAAGCCTGCACAGCAGGCTGTTAGTCTGGTCTGTCTCAGGTGGCAAGCCATGATGGTCTCTTATGGGATAACCATAAATTTCTGCTTTTCAGTCATTTCTTCAGTTTGGTCTGTCAGCAAAACTTTTTTTTTGATTCTTGCCACTGTTGTGACATAAGTGTGAATCAAGTGAGGACTTGAATGTGGCAGTTCGGCCTTCAGTGCATACTTTCCCCAGTAATAAAAATGACTTAGACTTTTAGGAAAAGTCTAGAAAATGCTGCAGGTTTGAAACCTCTGCCAGTGTTGGGAACCTGATGTTTTCCCAAAGGAAGGGACTGAACCCCACCAAGCTGCTTGTTAAAAGTGGATCTACAGAAAGTCTGGCAACATTTGAAAACCTTTAGGCTTCTCAGCAGTCCAATCCTGTCCATCTTATGTCAGTTCCTCGATAAAGGTTTTTTCCTCGGTGTTATTTGGGAAGCTAAGTTAGACATCGCCATGGGCCTCCACCACCACCACACTGGAGGGAAAGCAGAGGCCCTGGAGGATCTGAGTGCTCTGAATGCAAAGGCTTGAAACCCATCCCCTAAGTTACTATACCAAAAATGTTGGTTTGAAAGTCCTTTTCCTGAGCTCAACTTTTATTATTAGGAGCAACCAGTGTTGCTGCTGCAGTTCTTATTGTCACTTAATATTTGAAAAGATTTCCCATGCAATTTCTAAGTAATGTGCTGGATAATATATTTGTTCTTAACTGTCATATTCACCATGTGATCTATTACACAGTCTGCTTTTAAGTTATGGAATAAAATATATTCTTATGCAGGCTTGTGGAATTAAAAAACGTGCATTGTACTTGTCTGCCTGTTGGAATTTTATATTCTAAAACACTGCTGTTTCCACTTGACTATATACATACCGATTTTCATGTAGGAAGTCAATGTAACTAAACTCAGTGAGACCTTACAGAAAGACAAAGAGGTGTTTTCTTTTTCAGGATCTCTAGGTGAGTAGACTTTGCGCAGTCACACTTCTCTCATGGGTTTTGTTCAGTCATGCTCACACCCCCAGTACCCACAAGCACCCACCCTTGTGTGCACGTGGTCTGGCCAGGATCACTTGAGTGATACTGAGGACACGGGGTGGTAGCCACAGAGTCCTCATCCCTGAGGTAATTTTTGGCCGGCAACGACAAACTGATTTTGGATTTGCCCCTTGTATCTTTTAGAAGTTGATGCCATTTATGATTTTTTTTTCTCATCCTGCATAATTCTCAGAAAAACTTCTGAATTTCAAAGGTTCTCTTTCCTCCTCTTTCTTCCTCCTGATATTTTATGACTCCAGTCCTGTTCTTGTTCTTCTTGATACCTTATCTTTAGGTCAGTTTGTTCCTCCTTTTGTTATTTGAGAGCAGTCTCAGGTAGGGAGGCCAGTAACAATGGGCACATACCGCTCCCTTAACCCTGTTCTGCCACTCGTGGTGCCTGCTCACTCATGCTCGCCCTCACATGTATGCACTTCCACTCATCCTGTGTTCGTAACCCTTTTTAATACTTCTGCAAGGAATTGCTGTATTCAGAGGCTTGGAGTAGTGCGTCCAGTTCCAGTATTGATCCCTCCATACCACAGCTTCTTGCAGGTTGGTAGCTGGGTTTCTTTGAAGAAGCGATGTAGCTGACACTGGCTCTCCCTTTTATAGGGCTGTAGACTATGGAACTGGTGAATGTTGATCTGGTCATATTTGTAGGGGAATCACGTAAAGGCTCAGGTCCAGAAGCAGGATTTTTGTGTTTCCTTTCCTTTGCGCTGCCATAATTCACTTGTATGACACTCTCTGGTCAATAAAGAACTGGGTGAAAGCTCTTTGCACTGGCTGGAGATCTGGAGCTGCCTTGTTGGATTTGCCTTGCATGGGTAAATCTCTGTGCTGTAAGGATTTTACGTGGGTCAGTATTTTTGCCTGTGAGCTGAGTGGAGGCTACGCCTGCGTGTCGTGCACTGCTGTGAGCAGGAGCCCTCTCCTGCTGCTGAGGTCCCGCAGAGGCTGCCAGAGCTGAAAGACCTTGACTGCCAAATGCTTGCTAAAATCCACAGCGCCGAATCCTTTATCATGTAAAACCGATGCCAGAGGTTTAGGAAAGTCAGGAGACTGCCCCAATATATAGAACATTTCAACAGTGATGTGATATTTCATGTACAGAGAACGCCTACCAGTGTCATTTGAAAGTCACACTCACACAGCTACAGCAGGGAATTTTTTTTTTTTTTGGTTTCCTATCCAGCTTTTCTGGAGGAAAGGGCAAAATGTGATCATATGCGTGTGGTGATCCAGAGAAGAAAATGGGTGCAAAATAATCCCTCAAGTTATTTCCTTTCTCTACAAGGAATAGCTGGTGCATATGGAGTTACATGTAGTGTGCACCAGTGGCTCAAAAAATATAATTTTAGTATTTTGACACATCTTTCTGACTCCATCTCAAAGTTGTTCTCAGTAATTTTTCTATTTAATCCGATACCACCCTAAGCAATGCAGTTGAAATGCCACACTCTTACCTATCTAACGTAGACTTCCTGTTTCTATAGCAACGCCCGTCCTTGTACTTAATGAAGGAACGCGGGAGCAGGAGTAGCTGCGACTTTAAGGTTTAGGAAAACAGAACCACTTTATATTTGAAGATTAGGAAAATAAAACGGAAGTGACCTCTTCGCATAGAATAAGAAATTGCCTAAGCTTGGGATACTTCATTAGCAGGAATAAAGCCATATTAATGTCATAAGAGGCTCTGTGTATTAATCTTGTTTTCCTAATTAAAATGTAGAAGCCTTTTGTAGCAAGGGAGAGTTTTTGAAGATTTTTCTTTTCTCCTCTTCCTTTCCCAAAGCTGCTGTATCTGTGGCTAAACTAGTGAAAATGTGGTCTGCCTCACAAAATTTCTTTTCTGTATTAGCAAAAATCCACCCGTAGTTGGCCAGGGAGAGGGTGGGGGATCAGTGTGTGGTGTTTAATCCTATGTGTGATCTACAAGCTAGTTCCTGGTCAGCTGGTTTAATTCTGTATTGCAGTGGTAAGTGCTGAACGTAGAGATGAGAGCGCGAATGAATGGGCAGCGCCAACTTCCCCTCCTCTTTCTATTGTCTTACAGCTTTTCAATTATAATTTTAACAACCATTAAATTAAAATTTAAAGCAAATGTAGGAAACATGTAAAGGAAAAACAGCAGTGCTGACAGCAACGTATCATGACATGTATGTTTATGAGGCTGTATTTCTGTATCAGCTTGCTGATGGGTACTACACAATTCTTGCGTCGGTTTATGGTACTTAATTATTAATCTGTGGAGCTAAGTGTAGGTAAATGAGAAATCTGGAAGAGACAACTGTATTGTAATTCTTACTGGGGAAAAAAGTAATTTCTGTTATAATATATTTGCACAAGACAGTTCCATTTGATTGCTATTTCTACTGTTTCATGTATTTATTTTAACAGTTTCTGATAAATTCATCTTTATTTCTGGAGTCTCAATAAATATGTAGCCAGAATTCAGAGTTTTTAAGAAGGTTTCTGTCTACTGAATTAACTTGTCACAGGAGAGCTGAGACAACCGATGATAGTACTGATGGTAGTGAATTGCTCTACAGTAAAAGGAGGGGTAGAGGACAGGATAAAACAGAAGGAAGGTTGATGAAGATTGGTAATTGCCAAAAAAAAAAAAAAAAAAAAAGGGGGGGGGGGAGGAAACAAACAAAAATAAAACACAGAAAAAAAAACCTTCAGCAAAATCCAGATTGGAACTGGCTGCGTTGCCTGTTAGGATGGTAGGCATTGCATAAGGAGTGGGTTGAGAGCTGTCCTCTTCTCTCTGCTTGGCACACTGACTGGGGACATGTATGGTGTCTCGAAGAACTGTGAAAAGGCTAGACCTGGAGTCATTGGATTGTGTATTGCCTTCCATTCACCTTAAACAACTGTTTTACCTTTTCGTAAATGCTCCCCGGGGTACAGGTTAGAAGGAGGTTTGCAATTACAATAGAGTAGATCTCTAGGAGATGCAATGAGCGCCTCAACCTAGCTTGTGATGAGCTCCTCCAGTGCTGCAAGGGTATTTGAAACCTAACTACACAGTGAAGATTTAAGTGGTCATACCTAACTTTGGTCAAAGGTCTCAAAGGACACTAAGTCCATGAAAGTTCATGAAAATGGGCAGCTGGCCAGGGAGGAAGTGCTCAATTGGTGCCTTCACTGATGGGAGGCTAATGCATCTGCTTGTGCTCTGTGTTCCAGGGATAGAGCTATGTCCTCCCGGGCACCGGTTCATGATCACGATGGTGGCAAGTTTCATTGAAATGGCGGGGCAGTTCCTCATGCCTGGGCTGGCTGCGCTCTGCAGGGACTGGCAGGTCCTCCAGGCCGTCATCATCTGTCCTTTTCTGCTGATGCTGCTGTACTGGATGTAAGTATTCCTCCTCGTGTCAAGATACGGAACGTGCAAGCCCCTAATGCTGGATTTGGGAGGTGCTTTTGATGGATAAAGCTCTCCCTTTGATCTTCTGTTCACCTTTTGCAAAGATGTGACTTTAGCTTTGTGCTCCAGGTTTGATGCTGCCAATGCCGAAAGAAATAGGATGGCTTTTCCTGGGGGCAGGTACCAGATCTGTCTCCATCAGGGCTTAATGAACATCCCTAAAATCGCTCTTTGTTGTTCTGTCTTAACAGTGACACACAGTGGTGGCATAACACAACAGAGGCTTAAGAGAATGGCAGCATACAATACCCAAGCAGTAAAAAACACTCTAGATAATTCATTTTCAAGGTAACACTAAACGAGACTAAAACATCAGTTGTTACACACTGAAAAACAACAAAAACGGCCATTGCACCACGTAGAACCAAGTTGCACCTTTCTGGACCTTGTAACCTGGAGCATGTTGCAACATGTAGCAGCTGGTTGCAATATGTAATGATGCTTTAGAGTTTCACTTTTTTCTCCTTCTCATGCACTCATTGTGGTAACCCTCAGTGGGAATTTCTCTGTCTAGTCCTGAGCTCACAGGAGCGGACGTACGACAGCCTGGGTTACCTGGAAAAAGCAGCACACAGGAGAGAGGTACAGAAAAGGTCTTCTATGTGAAAATGGCTTTTTTTTTTCTGTTTTCCACCATAAAACATCTAAATAGATTCCTCTCTTTAGTATTACCTTGATGAGAAATAACTGAGAGTCTTCTTGCTTGTGAATGATGCACAAAGACCAACTCAGAACTCCCTCTTGGGAAGCCTGTCACCTGAAAAGCAGTGTAGCCACCACTGGATAGGATCCAAAATGGAATAGGTACTGGTATTTGTGTCCGAAAGGACAGGAAAATGGCGTGGAGATGTCTAACAAGCATGATAAGACAAAATGGAAAAAAGTAACTCAGCACTTTTATGGATGTAGCGTGTCTTCCACATGCTGAGTCCAAATCTGATACATACTTGTTGAAAGGTCATCAGGGACCTCTTCTCTGGGCAGCACTGAAATGGATAGGAAATCCTGACATGTATTCCTAAGCCTGCATAAGCTTTGTGGCATTTTGGCAGGGCAGCACAGAGAACACAAATAGATACCACTTATATAATATGTGACATGACAGTTTGATAAATAGTAGTAATAGACAAAATATCAGGATTTGCGCAGCCTGTTTTTTCTTTTTTTTCTCTCTTCTTCCCTTCCACATTTGCAGAAATGGACTGTTATTAGGATGGCTTTTTAATTGTGCTGCTGGTACAGCGTGCACTTTTCTCTTAGGCTTTTCTCTTCCATCTGTTGCATATTCTCTGGAAAGTGCTACTGTTTTATTACTTCTCCTTTCATCCTCTCTTTGTGTTGAAGAACAGAGCATGGGCTCTCAGCATATGCTACAGATGGAGGAAAAAATTGAACTGATTTGTAATAAAAGAACTGGAAAACTACACTTCAGCACTGCTCACTAGCTACCTGTAGAGTACTCAGAGCAACTAGTTCAATAATAGATGCCATGACAGCCCCCTATTCTCCCTATATCTCCCTCCTGTTCTCCATTTGCCTTTCTGTGCGGGCTATTAGCCCTCTCCCTTCTATACATTAGCTCTGCTGCCAGGCATGTGCAATAAGAGCTCCCTACCTTCAGGGTGCCTTAGCAGAGCTGGGAGTTGGGCACCAACGGAGGGAAAGGTGGAAGCAGATCCCTTTAGGAAGGAAGGTCTAATGGGCTGTGACATTTGGAAACCGTGCTGGTGCCCCTTCTCAGTTCTCAAGGAATTCTGGAATAGGAGAGGGAGAGGCACCCGCGTAAGTCGGATGGAGATGCAGGGGTTGGTGGCATGCAGGTCAAAACACAGTAATAGAAGGTGGACTCTTCAAGTGCTTGTTTTTAGCCCAATGAGGGAAGGGGAACTGCAGTTCTCCAGTTTCACAGAGGTGTTATTTCCTCTTGTCCACAGGAAGCTCCTGATAGGACTGTGCCACGAAGGTCAGCATCTTTGCTCAAATAAAACAAATTTATGCTTCTCTCTAAATAAAGTGAAGAGATGGAGAAGTCTGGCTTGTACCTCTCTGGTGCTGTATGATAGGACTTATTTTTGCCAAGACACAGGTCGGGTTGTAGACACTGGAATCGTTTCCCTGGGGCAGACCTCTAATTTACACACTATGGTTTTTCCATGGGCATGGGTTTGCTTTGCATCCAAACTAGACCATAGTTCTCCTTCCAGCTATGCATGGCACCTGCGCTCGCCTTTTTACTGGCTATGTGGGATTTAAAATCTAGAGTTAGGATTTCTAGGATTTAGGATATTTTCTTCAGTAACCCTCCCACTCTCCCATGAACAGCAGCTGTGTAACAGGAGGTGAACATTTCCCTCCCCACTCTGTGCTTTCCTTGATGTTTGTGAGGACACCTTCCTCCTTTCCTTACTGATGGAGGAGGTGGAAGGCTGCCAAGAGCTGTCCACAGCCTGCTCGGCTTGGTAATATGGGAACCCCACCAGCTCCGCCACTTTCCCTCAGCAGGAACCTTCACACGCTCCGTGCAGACGGCTCCAGGAGGAAAGACCACCAGATGAGATAGTGGGGAGCAGGGGGAGACGGAGGGAGAAGGCTGGTGTGCAGAAGACCTTCTGCAGCAAGCTGCATACTGCGTAGGTGGGCTCGCCCCCTTGCATGGAGAGCAGGGTGGCCGGGGTTTGCACTTGCTGTGTCTGTTATTTTAGGAGTGAAACAGTACAGGAATTAAGCAATCCTTACATGAACTTCCTGCGCCTCATGCTGAGCAGTGAAACAGGCAAAAGACCTGGGACTTCTGTACTTCCAGTCAGAGAAACGTGGAGGAGCTGGGAGGCAGGGACGCCTCTTGTCCCAGCAGCTGGCACGATGATGACGTTTGAGAGTGGCCATTCCTGCCATTCTTCCTTCTCCTACAAGCGAGCAGGCCCCGTAGGTCCTGGCTTGTGGGATCTGTAGCCAGCCCAGTCTTCAGAGACTTCCTGTGGAGGTGAGGAGGCTCGCAAGGCAGGCAGCACCACGAGAAAGGCACGGTTGTAGTTTTCTTTGTTTGCTTTGAGGAAAAAAAATTTAAAAAAGGAACACAGAACACTGTTTTCAGCAAGGCAGTCCTGAGCCTAACCTGTGCTCTCTTCTTGCACTGGGGTGTAAAGTGTATTTGAAGACTACCTGCATAGGTGCATTTGGTGTTTTAAGGCTGTTTTTTGTTTGTTTGTTTGTTTGTTTGTTTGTTTTTGTTTTGTAGGGGTTTGTTGTTTTATTTTGGTGGCAGCTTTGAACATGCTGGATGGCCAGTAAGCCTAGATGCCAGCAAGGTCATAACATGGGCTCTCCCCAGGCTTAGCAGTAAGGGGCAAGAGGAAAGTGATGTTTTCTGTCCTTGTGTCCACTGTGTTCTGATTTGCAAGGTGGATCAGTGTAAGGCCTTTCTCTGAAAGACATGAACATTGCCCCCATTCAGTTTAGCACTAATGATGACCTGCAGCACAATTCTGCAAAGATGGATGTGTGACCCATTAGCCTTTTCCTGTGACCCTTTGATTTTTACATATAGTTCTTGCCATGTTTTAGGTTAGAGATCACCTTCATCTCAGACTTCAATTTTCTTCCCATGTTCAGTGTTTCTCATCTGCTGCTCTATTTGCCTTTCTGCAAAGGCTCTCCCCTTCTGCTGGGCAGATGGAGAGGAGGGATTGCTTACCTAGAGGGAAAGCAGGTAGCAAAGCGAGTCCAGACCTTTCCCTTCCTGAAGCTGCTACAACTATCTCTGTGTGTGAAATGAGCCATTTAGGTAATTGCAGGATTAAAGGCCTTCTGAGTACAATCTGGAAGACACCTTTTCGTCATTGGCTTCAGTAGCTGCATTGTAAAGGAAAACACGCTCACCCATTCGTCCCGCTGTTATCCGCTGCGGGTTTCACCACTTCACTCCCTGCCAGATGAGAAGCGCCGTGGTTGGTCTGGCCCCTTCTGAAGAGTGTCTAAAGCAGCACAGCTAACCCTGGAAATCACAGTAGAGGATGAGGGGGAGTTGTACTGCATGTCCACTCCTAGTGGCTGGGGAGCCAACTCCTAAGAGAGAGTTTCTGCATTCAAAGAATTATTAATTTTTCAGAGTATACATTTGCAATGCAGGCCATTGTGCGAGAGAGTATGGCAAAGCATCTGTGCAGCTCCAGTGCCGTAAATAAGCTGTCAACCTGAATGGCTGTCATCATTGCTGTTATATATTTTTATTGTTTTAGATCAATTGGATTAGAGGCTGGCAGACATCTTTCTACTCCTTAAGAAAATGTACTTTTTCTAGGATGAAGCTCTCAATAAGGATGTTGTCCAAGTTGCATTAACGTTAAAAGGTGGTAGTGCAATGGTGTAACTGCCTGCTACAATGCTTAAAAGTGTAAAAAATGAGACAGCACCCATGGCCAAGATAACTGCTTTGTAGTGGAAATTTGAGGTTCATTTGGCATTTAAAATAGTTACTAAATTGGTTGTTAGGAATTATTTTTAGAAGATCAGTGGAAATGGGACCCAAATAAGAAAGAAAAACATGCTTGCAGACGTGTCTGGAAGTATCCATACCTGTGCAAGTGTTTTGAGGGAGTTGTTTTGGTTTAATATCTACATATTCTTTTCGGTTGTGTGTAAAAATAATTTCCTCTGAGAAAAAAAAAAAAAGGAAGGCTGAGCAGTGAGGCTAGAGATTCAGGTGAGTCTTGGCACTTGAAGGAAATAGCTGGATGAAGAAGAAGCTTTTCTGTAGCTGTGTATGTGTTTGTATTTTTAAAGTGACTCATAACATAATATTGTCTTTACTAGTGGAAACTATTATAGCAACAGCTAAATGTGATCCTGAGCATACACAACACCCATCTGAATAAAATAATATCTTGAAATCTGCATGTGAGAGAGAAGATTTCTTTTACGTGTTTAAAAGTAATTTTTAAAAATGTTGCATTATGATCCTAAAAATAACTCTACCCCCTCTCCATCTTTACAAGAGAATTCAAATCACTTCAGTCAGCTACAAATTTTTTTCCCTGCCTTGGTCTGAATTACTGTTTCTTAATTGCATAACCCATTCATTCCCTGCTTGGCAGCAAATATCTATTGCACACAGTGCTTCCTCCTTCCAGTTCTACCAAATTGTACTAATAGGCATAGATCTTCTAATATGTTGTAATATTCTAATATGGCCTATTTCTAGATTATAAAATAGTACCTGGGAATCAAGGTAAAAGAGAACATGATTAATTTGCGTAGTGTGAGTCTTTTTTCTGTTTGTTTTGTGATACTTCTGCTTTTTGAAAACAACATAGCACATAAATAGTTAAATGAGACATGATCAGTCTTTTCTCCAACCTCGCAAATGACTCTAACGTGTTTTCCATCTTTAAAGTATTTTCCCAGAGTCCCTTCGGTGGCTAATGGCTACACAACAGTTCGAGGCTTCCAGGGAGCTTATCCTACAGTTCACTCGCAAGAACAGGATGAACACGGAAAGCGATATCAAAGGAGTGGTGCCCGGTGAGTACAGCAAACAGCCCCAAGCCAGGCCAAGGAGGGCCAAGCAGAGGAAGCTGCTTGCTCTTCTCTGAAAGTCTCCACACAGCATTACTACCCCAAGTTCAGTCCTCTTCTCCCTGTCTGTAAAGTCGTTCTACTCATTCGGGTGGCTTTTGTTGAAAAGTGGTCCTAAATCCTGTCACTGTGTTTGCAACCACTTGGCCAGTTGAACAGTCCTAGCAATTGGAAGTCTTGCTTGCCAATGACGTACATTTTTAGAGACTTCTCTTGAAGAGTTTTAGCGTGGCTACAAGTGCACCATCAGTACCTTTTCCTTGAATATATGTGTTAAGAATGCTTCTAATTGGGACCGTGGCCAGCACAAAACATTTGTTTTTCTTTGTTTGGAGAAGTGATAAAAACACTAGTCCCATGACAGATCTAAGAGGGATTACAGATCTTTCTCTTAACAGTCATTTTGCTTTTCTTTCCGGTAGTGTTACAGTTGCATAGTTTTGGATAGTGGCGGAGGTCCCCAAAACCCGTAGTGATCTGGTGGAGTTTTTTGCTGAGAATCTAAATCATCGCTGCCTCGTTTACTTATGCTTTTAAAAAGAGCAGGCTGCTGTAGTCACCAGGTTTGTTACTGAAATCCTTGTACCGCTGTCCCCGTAATTATTAGGAGTCAGAAGATTTTCTGAAGCTGCTTCATCTCACTGCTGCCCCTGCTAAATTGGGTTCAGGCTGCCTTTTTCCATCTCGCAGATCTGACAGTGCCCACGAATACCTATTTAACAGTGTCATTTGTATTCTATATCAGACTGCCTACTAGTCAGAAAACAGTTGAAATATTCATTTCTCTGCACATTTTCATACCTGACCCCAGTGGTTGCGGGGAGACCTTGCTCAGTAATCTCTGCTCTCCAGCTGCTGTTATGAGTGAGGTTTTCCATGCGCAGCTAGCATTGCCTGTCTAATATCTCTGGAGTAATATACCTTAAGATATGCCAATGCTAAAGGCATGTACCTGCACTGGAATAGATTTCACCGAGAATGCAAAATATTCACTGTTCCTTAATAAAAAATTCACTAACTGATGCCTTGCAAATGAAGCAGACTTTCTCAGTAATGCGCTTAAAAGTGAAGGAGGAAAATAAAAATATTTGGGTCTGTGCTTCATCTAGGTATTCCTGCTGAGGGCACAGCTGTGATTTCTCTTGCTGGGGCTGCAGTTGGCAGAATTATGTCGTCTTGTTTGCACTGGGGCACCTGAGTGGGCTCACGGCGCCCGCACTCACTACGCGGTGTAAGAGAACTTTGTCAGAAGGTCACAAAAACTCAGGTGCCCTTCAGCTGCCATTGACCTGGCAAGCCCTGTCTCCTCCTCCTGACAGATCTCCCCTGTAGCGCAGAGGAGCAGGAATCTGCTTGGGGAAGACTTGTCTCCGAGGCAATTAAATACCTCACGGTTAGTCTTGGAGAGTCCCAGCCAACTCTAAACTTGGGCTTTCTAAACTACTCAGGTTGTTGAAATTGCAGCGAAAATGCAATAAATAAATAAATATTTCCTTTAAGGAAAAAAAGACACAGATACAACTGTGTTCTAGAGGGATATTTTTTTAACGGCATTTATGCTGACATTGTCCATGGAGGCAAGTTAAGTATCAAAATGGTTTCATGGTTATTATTTGTGACCAATTAAGTTTTCTAGCCGTTTCATGGTAGGGGTAAACTCCTGTTTAAAGAGGACTTCTCGTTCATGTGGAAAACAGTATTATTTACACATCTTGATGCAACGGATTCTCTGCCTGCACTGATACACTAGCCCATGCCTGTTATCTGTACATTACCCTTTGCAAAACTGTAATACAGAATATGCTTATTTCTGCCTCCTTGATGATGACATTGAGATTTTGTTTTTTGAGGGAAGGGATAGGAGTTTCCTCCTTCTCTTTCCCTTATTCCACACTCTCTCAGCAGTTCGACATGTTAAGGCTTTTCTGACCTAACTTCAGGATGAATTTTTGTAGGGAAAGTGAGGAACACAACGAATGGATGAAATCAGCTTTAGAACTAAAGATTTTGGAAGAGCCTTCTCTCATTTTGGGTGCACTGGAGTGTCAATAGTTTGAATAGGGATTGTGGAGAGGTAGAAAATCTAAATGAAGTATTTGACAAGCAGCAGGCCATATGTGTCCTAGGGAGTCCATAGGCAGAAGAAAATGTGCTTGTGTGTTATAGTGATATATGAGTAATTGTAGTAGGAAATGTGTAGAAAACTTACACTTGTATGCAAGAAAAGATGCTTGATTTATCTTGGTGCAGATACTCCTATTTCCACTTTGTTTTTTTTTGTTGAGTTTTCCTGTCTATGTGGAGGGTTTTTTGTTTGCGACTGTTTTATTCTCTGTTTTCCATCTGCAAAGGCTGCAAATTGTTTTGCTTTAGTTAGGGTCCATTGTATTGCCATTTACTGATTCACTGCATTGTCATAATAGCTTCATGTGATTGAGTTACTCAATACATTTAAATGATAAACTGCTTCTGCACAGCCTCTTCCAGCTGGAAACCCTCTTGTAATTGTACTCCCATGAATCGGTCAAATTAGTATATCCTAGATAACAGATCATTATAGAAGTTACAGTAGTTGCACGTATGCCCATTTTGGCAGCTGATGAAAGTTCCATAATAAAAAGAACTGGGATTCAAGTGGGTGAAGTACTTCTGGGATGGAAGGAAAAGCAATTTTGTGGTGCAGTCCAAGCAAAAACAGGTTTGTTCTCCTTTCTGAAGAGTCACACTGTTCCCATTGCCTGCTGAGAGCTTCTCCTCATCCATTTGGCTGTTCTACCCATAGCTGAAACTGCCATCAGCTTTCTGTAAAGCCTGTTTTCTCCATAGGAAATCACCCACATATTGGGGGGGAAAAAAAGTTCGGGAGAGC
Organism: Crypturellus undulatus; assembly: GCA_013389825.1. Classification (NCBI taxonomy): domain Eukaryota; kingdom Metazoa; phylum Chordata; class Aves; order Tinamiformes; family Tinamidae; genus Crypturellus; species Crypturellus undulatus. The sequence continues at coordinate 78,550 of VWPW01021530.1, read as the reverse complement.
TGTGCACCAGAAACAAGGTAAAGTGAGACCAGGGATTTTATCTTGATATTTGAGTGACATGAATTAACACTGGCCTTTTTGTCGCAATAACCTAACCCAGAGGTGCAATGCAGTGTCCGTTGTTAGATGCAAACACAAGAAGAGTTGTCCCCTAAGCAGGTTTATTTCTAAATGATTGATATATATTTTTGATTTTGCTAGGAACAGTTTTCCATCATGAGGAGGTTTTTGCTTTTATGCAGCCATTTTTTCTCTCACACTTAGGAAATTTGGGTGTACCTGGTTAAATCATCTCTAGTGTTTTGAATCCCAAAACTTTTACCGCTTGGCTAAACATTTCATCCTCTTTCAGAAATAAATACTAAATTTTGTTGGCAACTATTTCAAAATTTTGCCCCCAAAGGTCAGCTTTAGTCATAAGAAAATTGATTATTTAGATATACATAACTCAGTACAGACTTTTCACTGTCAGTTTCTTTAAAAACTTCCCCATCCCTTCCGTGTCCCCCTGTAAAGCAAGAAAAAATATACATATCAATAGGGCTACAAAGCAGTCATCTTTACCTGAGCCAGAGCACATCTTAGGAAAGATGTAGAACAGAGATTGAGTTAAAAAATGGGAGAAAATAGTGTTTAGGGGTTGTGGAAATCCCAAAGCACCAATTGGCCCTGCAACATTTTAAAGGAGTGTGTGAGCAGTAGGTTAAATGGCCGCCGTAGTGTTGATGAACCCTTTTATTTTTCCTCCCTGTGGGACCAAAGGCCCATTTTTCTGGCTGGAATAGGTCGCCTGCTGCAAGCTGATCTCCACTCCATCACTGTGTTTGGGTGTATTTTGCAATGGGTAACTTGGAAAGTCCTATCAGTAATTAGCAGAGTGTCCAGAGACTGGCTGCTTCCACGGAAACCCTCCCTTGTGCAGTTTTCATTGTCTTTGTGTATGGTGAGGGGCATTGCAGACATTCCTTGCCAGAAGAATAATTCCCTGGCCAGGCTGAGTAACAAAGCCCTGTTTTTGGCTCTCTGTAGAGGAAGGCGCAGGCCGGAGCGCTCCTGTGAACGTGCAGGATGCAGACGTTCATTGCTGAGAAGCAGCCCCTCAGTGCAAGGAGTCACAAAAACACTCTACAGCATAAAGGGGGGAAATGAAATATTCATATAAAGGCAAAAGTGTCCACAAAGATCAAGCATCTATGAAGACACAAAAACTTTTTAAAAAGTAGAATACATTCAGGAGGGGAAGATGGGGTGTAGTGATGACAAACTGTGTGTGTATGGGTTGTAGTGAAGAAAGCTGGGATTTTCAGGGGCTTTTCATTTAATGGAAAAAAAAAAGTCATTCAGTCATTCTTGTTTGCCTTTCTTGCTACTAAGCCATATGCTGCCATGATTTTCTTTATTATTAAAAAAAATAAACAGATTCCAACTTTGTTTTGCTGTATATTTTTATTTTTCCTACCCACAAGGTTAGATACAACCTAGTTGCCTGCTTTTTTTTTTCAATTAGATAGAATGCAAAGGGAAGGAGGAAGAGGCATTAGGTCTGACAGTCAATCTCTTTTTTCCTTAGTAAGGTAGATTAACTCTCTCAAATGCACAACTCTCTCGAACCTACAAACCAGACCAGAAATTTGATATTAGATACAAATTTGTTGATTTTGCCCATTTATTGGGTCTGTTTCCAAGTTGTTTAATTGTGACAAACCAAAATACCTCAAGCTAGTCCCGAGGGATAGATAGATAAGTGCCAGAAATGCAATTCAAATGGTTCAGGCTGCTACTTAACCTGCAAGTCTTTACGGCAAAAGACTTTGTGTGGAGATGGGAGATGGAAGAGATTTCTATTTCAAACAGGGGAACAGCCAGAGGACAGTGATTCAAGTTGCACACCTATACATTCCTTCAGCTTACAGGTTGTCTGTTACTCTTTATCCGTCAATGGGAACTGCTAAAGTTTGTGTGATTCCTTGAAGACATGAGGTGCACACTCAGTAAAGAGTGCAGAATACAGCTGAGTGGTTTGAGTCCTCCTCAGCTAACTAGATTTGCAGTGATGAGAGAGGAGTCTATGTGTGTGCTGATGGTCCCGGGTGAGGAGGGTAATGACCACTGACATTCGCAGGGGTTGGAGGTAGCAGGGTAGAAGGGTCTCTACTGAGTATTTGCTTTTCGTTGCTACTGGGAAAAGCCAATACATTACAAGCATCTTTTTATTGCATAAAAAAAGGCATCAGTCTGTATTTAAGCTTGAATGAGTCTTTCTCAGCAATTCAGTCCTCTGCAGACTCATCACTGGCTGCACTCCAGCCTATCGCAACTTCTTGGCGCCTCTCTGGCACAGTGGGTCTTTGTCTATGTTACTACTTTTCTCCTGGCAGAGCTGATTTTGTATGGCAGGAACTGGCACACGGTCTAGAGGGCTGGCAGCTCGCCCTGGTGCTAATGGCACTCTTGTGGCCCACGTGCATGAAGAGGGGGAAGGATGGGTTAGTTTGGATGCAGATGTGAGGAAGAGGAGCAGCTGCCCAAGGAACCAACATGAGAAGGAGAGCAGTAGGAGAGACAAGTGATAAACAAGAAATACAGAGGACCGTGAGGAGATGGAAACACAGAAATAAAGATAGCTGGAGGGGACTTAGAAGGGCAAACATGGCAAAGGACTCGTGGTTAATTAATTGATTGTGGAGTAAACAAAGAGAGAACTAGAGCAACGAGACCGCTGCGACCATGACCATTACTTTCCATCCCATCAAGCCTGGGAATTCAATATTTGCATTCTTATACTGCACGATCTACTCACAAAATATGTGCCTCATCTCCCTGTACTGCCTAATTCAAGTGCTGTATCTGCTGTGCTTTCCTTTATAGCTTCCGTACTATTCAGCAGCACTGTAACCATAGGTATCCCAAACCTCCGGTGCGGTTCCACGCAATGCCATCGGCATTCTTTGTTTTTTAAATGTCAATAACTTTAGAAGAATGTGAAAACTGACAATTCAGGCACTCAGAAATATGAGAAGTCAGGTTGCCTGGGCAACCTTTGCTTGGCCTGCTGGCGCGAAGGCATGATGATAGCCTTTAATAACATGACTACGACCTATTTTCTCCACAGGGCATAGGATGGACGAATCAGTGCATAGGATGGACGATGCTGTGGGGATGAAGCTGTTGTCTGTTCCTCATTTGTTGCAGAATTTGGAAGGTGTGTAGTGAATAAGGCACAGGGCTGCAGAAAGGAGGAGGACAGTCTGGGGGAAATTAAGCTGGATGACTTCTGAAGAGCTGAACTCTTTCCCTATGTCTGCCAGGCTGTTCTTGTGTGATGATGGGAAATTCTATGAACTCGGACTCTTTGAATGTGGTCACTAATCGCAGTTTCTTCGATGTCTATCATGAGCATGTAATTCTGGGGCTTGATCATTTATATTGGCACCTGCCATGGGTGTAAATAGTAATTTCTGCAGGTTCCAAAGATTCAGGGCTACTCATGACCTGTGCTCTTCAAGCTATACTCACAAAATCATTGGATGATTTTCTTATTCTAGTCACAGCTCCTCTATATTTTATCTCCCAGTAAACAAAATAGGAATAATCTTCGCCCTTGCTCTTACAAGAAAGTGGTGGAGATGCTTTCATTGATATTTATGAAGTACACGAATATTCTGACAGCACTGTAGGAATGTCTGTGAGAAAACCTGTGATTTTGTATTCACCATGAGGTTTAGATAATAAGGCCACAAGCTGCATGGGGAAGGTAAAGAGCCATCATTAATAGCTGCCCATTTGCAGGCTACGCTGAGCATTCTGTAGGGAAAAACTAGTATGTAATCACTTAATTAAATACTGTATCATAATGTATATGTATGACTGAATATTGCAACGGCATCCTTATGTCTGATGTTTCCTACATTCTCTGAGAATAATTAGAAATATAGGATCGAAAAAATTTTTGCAGTCTGCTCTCTGCTGTCACAGTCACCAAGTTATATAGTTGCTTTCATGAACTGAACTTCATCTTAAACACTGTCTGCATTTTTTTTGTGCTTCTGCTGGAAAGCTATTTCAGAATCCAAATTGTTCTTATAGTGCAGCACGTATTAAAATTCAGCTCAAATTTGTTATAGCTGTCCGGATTTCTTTTTTCCCATTTGCTTCTTTTTCATGGATATCCTTACTTTAAGTATCTTACTCTCTTTTCCCTTGCTATATTAGCAGACAGCAGTCTTAGTGTGCCGGATTTCTTCTCTGTCTCCTCTCCTTTTATAGATAGGCTCGCCAAGGCTTTAGCTTCCTAAATATGAATGACTGGAATTGTAATTGAATTGCCAGAATTGGAAATACCCCATGGACATATCAGACTGGTGCCTTAGAGTCATTTGTGATCAAGTAGTATTTAGCCCAGTACACCACAGTATTTATTAAAAACTTATTTTCCAGCAGAAGCATTTGTCATTAGTCCTTGAGTGCCTTACATTGTATTTTGCATTTTCAACTCTTTTTCTGCTGCTCCAAGTTTCAAACTCTCTCTGTTCTCTCCAATGTCCCTTTTCTCTGCTGTATTTCTGGTATTCTCTCACTTTGTCATAAGCAGACTTCAGTGGAACATTCTTAAAGTTTGTCTCTAACTCCTTAGAGAAATTATTAAACAAAACTTTGAGAATGAGACAAGTCACCCCACCAGGAACCTCTTTCCATCCTATTGTAATTTCAATTTTTCTATCCCTTTTTGCTATCTATCCATAAATAAGTTCCTTAGCTGCCTCATTATTTCTGCATATGATATTGATAGCCTTCAATATTCTTTTAACATGAGGCTTTTCAGAAATACAATATACCAGGCTGCTACTCCTCTGCAATAAAATGAGCACAAAGGGAGTTTGTGGAGATAGAAATCCCAGAAGATGGAAATAACCCTGTGTACCAGTAACTCGATGTAGCCCTGAGTACGTTCCTTCAAGTCTTGGTCTTTCAGTCCCATCCACCTGGTGCTGCAGGGTGATCTGCCCTGGGGATTGACTGTGCCTCTGATGGCCTTCCATGACACATTTTGTGTCAAAAGAGCTCCTGACAATCACATTTAGCAGACAGAAAAATGCAGCAGAAGTCCATCACCACAGGACACTTGTCATCTTGGACATCCTTTTTTGGCAACTTGATTTGAGCTTTGTCTATTTTGCCTTTATGCAAGTAGCACAGAGATGGGTGGCTTCGTTTGAAGGCTTGAAGTTATATTTTATGATTTTGAAAGCCATGGTCCTGAAACACAGCAAAGCCCTCAGGAATGCGGCAGCATTGGGAGCTGAAAGCTGATAGGGTTCCCCTTCCCATGAGACTTTTAAAGTTTCCCAGTGAATAGTTTTAATTTCCACTGATATATAAAGAGTTAGCTTGTTGACAGTTTTCCTACTGAGCCCCTGAATGAGAAGCTTAGAGTGTGTGTGGGCCTCAGAGTATGGGAAAGCTCATAATGGCCCTCTGAGTAAAAGGATAAAAATACTTCCTATTTTCCAAACTCACTGTTCTGGTAAATCAGTCTGAACTGAAACGTTTAATGCAAATTCCTTCAGAACTGGTGAGCTCAGTGCAGAACCAAAGAACAAGTTGAGGGTGAGGGGGAATTTTCCTGGTGATATTCCAGAAACTGACTGAGAAGTGGTTTGGTTATGTGTGATTTTATTAGGCGCTGGTTTGACGTTTCTTTTGAGACCTTAACATTAACCTATGAAATTCAGATGGCCGGAGCACTCCCTGACCCATGGACTGGGCTGCCCCTCTCCTCAGGTCCCTTTGCAGGCTTTTGGAGCAGGTCCTTTTGTGCAAGCCCAAAGACAGCAGGCGACTTAAATGAGAGTCAGTGCTGTCTTGTGCAAGTCATAAAGCTTATTTGTTGTTATATAAATGATATTTTGATTACTGATGGTTAATTTCATGGTTCTTTTTTGGAGAACATCTGACTGGTAGATACAGAAATGAAGGATGGGGAAAGTCATCAGAAAGATAGATGATGTTGGAGACTTGGGGAGAGTCATTCATCTGAAGCAGGTGACTTGTGCAAAGATTTGGTGTTTTAAAATATCCTAGGGAGAGGGAAAAAAAAAAGATAACTGGTGGAGCCAGAAGACTTTTAAGTAAGGTGCTATTGCATTTTGGGGGGTCTACAACTTGAGGCAGATTGTACAAATATGTTATCATTATATGTAATTCTTATATATAATTAAATATAATTATTGTTTATTATATATAATAATTGCATAATTATATTGTATAATTATATTTTATTATTATATAATTACATATATATATATATATTTTACATCATTGTAAGTGCAACTACATCTAGAATCTCTTTTGAGATATTTTTGTATCATGATACAAGCACAACCCAAATTAGAGAAGAGGCAAGAATCTACTGAAGGGAGAGGCTGTGGAAGAGGGGGTAGAGAAGTAAAATTCCCTTCATGTATAATCCATGCTGCTGGTGAATCAGAGGATGTATTTGCCAGTTCACGTAACACATAGGTTATAGGTAACACATGAGAGTTGAACAGCATTTTAGAGAAAAAAATATAACATAAATCAGTTTGAAAAGCATGACATAGAAAATATTGAAAGGAGGTCTGAGTGTATATGAGAAGAACGTGCAACAATAAATGAAGAACATATAGATTATACCAGTAGCTGACATATGAAAAGAGTAGGATTGGAGATAGAATTATGTTTGGCTGCTCTGAGAAGTGCAACTAAATTAACTGTTGTCTTCATTTTATTAAGTTTTGTCTCAATAAACTACATAACGACAGTAAAACCTACTTTTCCCCAAATAAAGACATGAAAAAAAAAACCTTTGAGACTCACAAAAGTCCAAACTGAGAAAGCCCAAAGAATATGGCATCGGGGACAGTCTTGAGCTGACACTAGAGATCTTTTACTTTGAAAGTCCAGATCTGGGCATTCTTAGACAGTTTGAGAGTGAGCCCTTATGTCCATGTGAAATCTGCACAAAAAGTCTTGTTTGGGGGTTTGGGTGGTGATTTTCTTTATTTGCCTCCAAGCTGAAGTAGTAAGCTGTTATTTTCTGTTAAGATTTTTCGAAAGTGTTTACTTTTCTTATTTTGAATTTTTTCACTGTAGAAGATTTGGCTTGGACTCAATTATTGACTTCACAGCAATATCTTTTCTTACTACTTTAGTTGTTCTGAATTATTTTGTTCCCACTTATTCCTTTCCAGAATTATGCTACAAAAATCATTCTAACCTTGCTCTTTGAGATTAGGTATCATCTTTTTTTATTGCCTTTTTAAAATTCAGCCCCAATCTAGTGCTGGGCCTGCTGATTGCTTCTTTAGTGCAAATATTAATTCGAACAATTTCCTCTTTACTCCATTTCTATTTTGATGCTTTTGTGGGATTTGTGCTGCATAGATTTTGGGAGAATGGATGTTTTCGGGTGGAAAGAGAAGTAGCAATACCCTGCTTAAATAGAATCGCTAGTAAATTGTCCTTTATTTCCTTTCTTGGAAAAAAAAACCTACATTTCCTGTAGTTCTGGATAGAAGACCAAAGTGACCTGTGAGCAGTGAATAACAGTGATTTGCATCTAAATAGTGTTTTCTTTCATCTATCACATTATTTTTATGATATGATTTTCAAACAACAGCAGAAAAACTTGTCTTTCATTTTGCTGCTAAATTAGGGCCAATTTACTTCTTTTTTTTCCCCGTGACTTGCTTTCATTTTCCCCTGTCTTGCACGGTTTTGAGAGATTCCTGCCTTAGTGGAGTAGAGCAGAGGTCAGGGCAGGCCAGGACAGCTGAGGACACGCAGGCTCATTGCATATGCATGAAGGGAATGGATACAGGGGCCGGAACAGAGCCCTGTTGCAGCCTGAAAAGCTCTTAGACTGGAGAGAGAGCAGAGGTACAAGGCTTTGCCCCCCCACAAAAAAGCAGTTCCAGTTTGTAGCTCTGTCGTGGTGTTTCTTTATAGACACAACTTCTTGCATACTGCTGCGTTAATATTGCTTACAGCTCCCCAGCAGTTTGAGGCTATAAGGCTTTAGTTCTGAAATGCAAAGAAGTCATTGATGATGACCCCAAGGAAATTCTCTTTAAGATAACATCTTCTGGTTAAGGCATCCATCAAAATTATTTTTTCTCCTCTTTAATATTTGAAACGTGGGAGGGAAGAGGATGAGTTAACATAATGTTCTAACCACTTCTTTCTGAAACACTTTTTTAACAAACCTTGAAAGATTCCCACACAAAAAGGGTTTGAGCTCCAATCCTTCCCTTGTTTTTTTTCAGACCTGTATTGCAGAAATGCTGCAGGTCTTGTTACAGGCCTAAAGACCCTGTTTGAGAAGGGATCCCACACAAGTGCAAAGTTGCTTTTGAGAGTTTGAAACTTAGCAGATGTCCTGACGCTTTTCAGATAGAATTGGATTACTCTTGCCAAATTCTGTGGTTCTTAGATAGATGGTTTAAACTGGGAGAAAATTGGGGATCTGAAAGAATTATTGGGTGATTCTATAGCTCTGAGAAAGTTATTGTTGTGGGAAGCCTTGGAAGGAGAGGGAAATCTGGGATGGATTTTAAGCAAGCGGACTGTTTAGCACTTTTCTAGCTCCCGTTAGTGCAATGTATCATGTCCTTATGGCCAGAACATCCCTAAGAATATCTGTAGCTTGCAGACTAAGTTTCTCCCTCCCTTTGCTTCTGTGAAGGAATAACTTTGGTCTGGTTTGTTTCAGAGCTGGAAAAGGAGCTCACCAGGAGACCGAAGAAGGTCTGCATCGTGAAAGTTGTGGGAACCAGGAACCTGTGGAAAAACATCCTGGTGTTGTGTGTGAACTCGTAAGTCTGACACGGTTCTGTTACAATATTTTGGTGGTTGATGAACTGAAAGCAATGGGGGGAGCTCTGCTCTTTCTTAGTGGGTCCTTTAACCCATGCCCCGATAAGTGACCCTGGAAAAGCAGCACCAGCGCAGAGGTGGTGGGGTTGTGTGCTGGTGACAGTGGTAGTGGTGGTGGTTTTGCTTGTTCGCTCGCTGGACAACCTGGTCATTAGCCGTTTGAGGAGGTGGAGCAACAGCAGCAGCGCGGCCTGTCTGCTGGGTGGCCTAGCAGATCTCACGTTGCCACGTGGTGCTACGTGCTCACACACACATCTGCTGCTGGCATCCTGGGTGGGATTTCCAAAGTCATTAATGATATAGAAGCACAAGTCTCACTTGTTTGCCTCTGATACAGCCACAATGCAGAGGAAAGTGTTGTCCTCTAGTAACTAAAGGCCTGTTTGCTTGTGTAACAACTATCCTTGGCGTGTCCTCAAAAATGGGTTATGAAGGACTTCAGCTCTTCCAAAACAAGTACAGACCACCTAGGGAGAATGTACCGTCTCCCACGGAGCAATGTGATACCTGTGTCCTAAGGTTTCAGCTTGGTCATGCTTAAGCGTGCAAAATCGGGCATCTGCTTGAGGGATTTGTAGGTTCTGGACTCTGAGACCTTCTGTCCAAGACTGAGCATAGGGTAAAAAATAAAATGGATCAGCTTAAAATTCAGCCTCTAACTGATGCCAGCTTCCAGAAGAAGAGCGAAATTTCTGATTTTATCATCACATAAAATGTCAATTTGAATTTCTTTTGTGATTCTTTTCAAATGGGAAATGGGAGAGAAGACTGGGGATCTGTGCTTTGGATATACAGAAAGGCATCCTACACACTTTTTATTAAAATGTGTGTAGCTCTGTTGTGGCTTTCTCTTCACCACATTTAGCACCCTGGTCTGAATGCTGAAATTAGGCATATAGATCAGTCATAACCCACAGGAGACTACCCTTGTGCTGGGTAGATGTTCCTCGAGAGGCACCATGTTGACTTCAGATCTGTCTTCAGCATATCCATTGCCAAAATCTCCTGCTCTTATGACTTTGTATTCCCTTTTTCCATCCTTCGCAGGGTCACTTGGCATATTCTGAAGCACTGTGTTGCCCTTAGGTTGAGCTCATAGATTTAGTAGCTAGTATTAACTGTATTTATGAACAATATTTATTTGGGGAATTCTCCCCTTCTCCCTTTTTAATTACACACTTTGGAAATTCCCTAAACCAGAACTAGACAGTCAAAGAATAATTTCTGGCAATAGGACGTGGAATATGTTTGCTATCCAAATAGAACATGAAGCAGATGTGTGTTTGAACGAATAGATTTCAAGTCTTTTTTTAGGGGGTGGAAAAGCCTATTTCATTTTAATTCTGTTATCCCTATTAGATTGGGCTGTGCTAAATTTTAGGAACATGAGGAAGGAACACAAATCTTTCACAAGGAATAATGAGGCATTAGAAGAGATAAATGTATGTAGATTTAACAGTAGCTGTTCTGAGCTGCTCAGCAAGACAATAGAGTAGCTCCTGGGGAAAGCAGAGTGCGGCTTTTTCCTTTAATTTCTTTTTTGGGGAGGAGGGAGGAAGGTCAGGAGGAAGAATGAGGTGGAGGAATAAGTTATTGGATCTCTGGAATCGGGAGGAGATTTTTAAAAGAAGAGGAAAGATGTTGCTCGTAAATATGGTGTAAGCATATGGACTGAGATAGGGCTTATTGTTTCATGACAGGAATAATCACTGCAGTGTGATGTGTCACTTGAAGGGCATATTTTTAATGAGTTTTAAGTTGTAACAGGTTAACTTGGGGAATGAGATGCAATCTTTAGAATGACTAAATGCCATGGGCAGAAGGGCCTTTCTGAACATTGTATTTGTGTTGTGCTGGGTTTTTGCTGTCTGAGCACACAGATTGCTTCGTAATAGCAGCCCTTGTTCTATTGCTGTCAGTGGGTGTACTGGGAATAAAGAAATTCTTGTTTTTTTCCCCCTTTTTTTTATCCTGTTTCCCCTAGGCTGACTGGTTATGGCATACACCACTGTTTTGCAAAAAGTATGATGGGTCACGAAGCGAAGATGACAATAACCCAGAACTTCTACGCGGACTACTATACCATGGCGGGGATTGCACTGGCATCCTGCCTGGCCATGTGCCCCGTGGTCAGCTTCCTGGGGAGGAGAGGAGGGCTCCTGCTGTTCATGATTCTTACGGCTCTGGCATCGCTTCTGCAGCTTGGCCTTCTCAACTGTAAGTGGAAAAGATTTTTCAGAACCGCGTGACACCTTGAGTTCGGCTGGTGCTGCTTGATATGTGGGGGAAAATGGTCACGAAACTCTGTGGCAGAACAGTCCACCAGTTATGGGGAGGAACACTCTATGAGAATCTTATACAACCTCTTCCTTAGTGTTTTTCAATGTTTCCTCTTAGCAAAGCTGCTAAACTAAAAGCAGCCAAGGGCCCTAGATGCTTTCTGCTATGTTGGCAGTTGGACTTCTCAGAAGTGTTCCATCAGCCTCCCCTGCTCCTCCTCTCTGGAAGGATGAGGGACACGCAGCCCTGAATTTCAGAGAAGCTTGCGTCATTGCGGCAGGTGGATCATACTCCACTGCCTCCTCAAAAGAGCTAGACACTGTGTGGAGAGGAGTGGAGGTGACCCTGCTGGTTATAACATCTGTTGCAACCTCATGCATGTTTTAATTTAGCATAATTTCAGGGTAATTAACAAATGAAATGAGGGTTGGTGAAGATGGGCATATTCTCTGTCAGCAGCACAAAACAGGCCTTGAGGCTCATCGTGTCCAAAGCTTCTTACAGACTCCAGGTTATCCCTGGCGTTGCCTCAAGGCCTGCAGGGACATTGACCTGCCGAGTTGCCCTTCCCACCTCTCGCAATGGCCTCTGTGCCCACTGAGCGGTGCTGCGTCGCACCGCTTCGCAGCTGGGGCTCGCGGCAGCTTGTGACTAGTTTGACACACAGAGCATCAGCTCTGGGCTTCAGCAAGGAAGAGATCCCTCAGCAGGGCGAGGATGCTGATTCCAAGCGTTTTGCTTTCTCACTGGAGCCTCTGTTGGCCATTCCCTCAGGGTTACGGTAGGAGGGCAATTTCCCTTCTCCCCCTTCGTTAACAACAGAGGCGCCTTTGTGTTAATCTCAGTGGTAATTCTGGGTCTCTTAAGAATCCTTTGCGGCTGCCTTCATTATCAGCCCCTCATTAGCATGCTGTCCTGTGCTGGAAGGACTGGGAAGCAGCCGCCTGCAGCGGGAGGGTGCGGAAAGATGCTCTGGTCGTGGTGCTGGAAAGGGGAAATATGTGGGGGGCTGCAAGGGAAAGCAGGATGATTTGACCTTTTTTTTTTTTTTTTCCTTTGAATAAAATGCATATGTATTAACAGTATGTTCTTGTTCTTTTTGTCCCACACTCTCCTACTTTTCTTTTACTCTAATTTTTGACATCTTGGATCAGTGATTGGAAAATACAGTCAACTTCCAGACTCAGGTATGGTGTATCTCTGTGTCTGCGTTATGCTCCTACTAGGAAGGGTAGATCTGAAAAGGGTGTATCTGTGCACGTGGAGCCTCTCAGTGTAAAGTTCCCTCCGTGTAGCATGAGACTGACTTGTGTCAGTATGTCAGGCGAGTGTCCGGAGGTCCCCCGCTGGATATTTTTAGATACAGGGCAAGGCTTTCCCAGAAATGCCTGAGTCTCTCTCTCAAAGGGAATTTGTCCAATTTGGCCTTTTCCATAAAGGTATGAGTTGCCAAAATCCCTTCAGGAAATGGGACCCAGGCACTTTGGAAAACACTTCCTCAGGCACCTGCAGCGCTGGACCAGCAATGCATGGCTATAGGTCAGCAGACTTGGGGTGCATTGCAAGAGGGCTGGAGCCCAACCTTTCACCATAGAAATAGCTCAGTGCGCCTCCGAAGTTGTAACTTAAGAGCTTTCAAGTCCCTTTGCTCTCTTGAGAGGCGATATATTCAGCAAGAATAAAAGTAGATATCACTTTTCATTGGATCCAAGCCAGAAAGTGAACCTGCTTGCCCCAGCACTCCAGTAAACAGTCCTTTCTCCAGGGAAATATTGGGACTTGCCTTTAAGAAAGTGGGAGACACTATCTGGGAAGTTTCAGTCCTTTTCCCAGGACTCATATAAGGCCGAGTGTGCTCCCCTCCTGCAGTGCAGTATCCCCTATGAACAGCACGGCTTCTTGCTGGCCAAAAAGTGCCACCTGAGCTGGACTCTCTGAACCACGTTTCGTGCCCCTGCCCGCAACAGGAAGTGAGCGAGGAATGTGCCATTGGGATGCCCAGGTAACAATTTCCTTTAGCTTAAGCTAGGTTCACTGGGGTTCCTCATGGAGTTTGATGGACACCATCCCTCTGAGAAACCTTGCTACCATTCAGCCATGAAAGGATGGAGCAAACAGCATTTTTGGACACGGTGACTTAAAGGGAGTGCTTCATGGCCCTAGGCATTGTATTTCCTCGCTCTGAGCTGTCAGGTGAAGCCTGTCAAATGTGGGGGTTAAGACGGCCTTTGCAGACTGATCGTTTGCAAAGGATTAGCATGGAGATAGGAACACTTTTTTTTTTTTTTTTTTCTCCTGTTCCTCTTGTCCTGTGAGCCTCTCCAATCTTAAGCCACTGAGGTGTAGCAGATGTTTGGCAGCTTGATGAATGCTGCCTGTCTCTGCATGTGGGAGGGAAGTGCATGGTGCCTAGAAGACTGCCCAAGGATGTGTTTGCCCTTGGGTTTTACCTTCTTGTGGTGGCTGGGCATAAATAATTCAGAGATCATGGCCATTTTTGGCATGACATTATGATTTTTTTCATGTGTATTTATGTCTTCAGTGCCGGGGGAATGGATTTTATAAATACCAGTTTTAAGCTAGTATTACAAAAGTGACTCAAATTCCTGTTTAGGGTGAATGAGTAATATAAAACTGTATTCTTGTTTTCCTCCCTGGCAATTTGGCCTCCTTCTCACTTTTTCTGCACATACTTACCTTGACAGGTATGAGTGACAGCGTCAAAGACAAATTCTCCACTGCGTTTTCCATTGTGGGTATGTTTTCTTCCCATGCCGTTGGAAGTCTCAGCGTGTTCTTCTGTGCTGAAATCACACCCACAGTAATCAGGTGAGACCTCGGAGCCCCCTCTTTAGGGAATAGGGAAGAAATTGTCCTTGTTTTAGTGATACCTGGCTGGTGGGGGTTGCCAACACATTTTGCAGGAGGAGCAATGCGCAATTGGAGACCACACAGTAATTTCTGGGCAGCTCTGTAATTCAATGTCTCTGCAGCCAGTCTGCCTAAGTAAATGTCTATCTGTAGACAGAGAGGACTTGTTTGTCTCAGATGGCTCCACCTTTTATCCCATCCTGACAATTTTTAGCAGGCCAGTCACCCTAAGAGTTTCATTTTTTAGCAGTGAGGGATGGGCTTAGGTACTTTGCTGAACACGATCCTAAAGTTGAGCCACTTTTTCTATTTCCTGAGTTTTCACAAGCAGTAGCTATGTGAGTCTACCACTTAATATTAAAAGTGAGATTCGCAAAAGTGTACAGAAAAGGACACAGGAACAAGTAGTTCTGTGCCTCTGTAGTGTGGATTATTCAGGCCTTCAGCAGCAGAGAAGCGTTGCAACCTGAAGTGTTGCATGCTCTTGGTGTGCATGGCTGCTTCTGCAGTCCTGTGCCCCCTACAGCACCAGTGTTTCTGCCTTAACTTCAGGGTCCTGCTCGACATCTTAGTCGATCAGTTTTCTTTTACACCCACGTCTATCTTAGCAGAAGCTCAAAGGTTTTCTAAACAAGAGTTCTTGCCTGCTGTGCGTTAGTGGAAATCAGGCAGATCTTCTCTGGAGAGTTCCCCATAAAACATCTTTGTAATGTCAGGTTTCTGTGCTGTTTTATTTATGCACTGTTATCTTTCACGGCACATGGGCTGAGCTTGTATTTTCTGGATTATGCTTTCAGCAGTGCCACAGCAATTCAAGAGTCTGCCCTGACTCCTATTGAATTTCCCAGGAATGTAGGTCGTACTGGGGGGAGGGAGAAAGGATGGTAGGAAGAGGAGATGTGGATTTATCTTTTTGAAAATTACATGTCTTTTTAATAACCTCACAAAAGTATTAGAGCAAAACAGTTAAGTTGAGTAGCCAGAGTCTCCTTGATCCCTGTGGCCCTTTCTTAGAGGCTACCTGGCTCGGTGAATGTATTTTACAGATAACATTATTTCCACTGGGAACGGCAGTGTTGGTGGTGAGGAGATTGTAAAGCTGCCTGAAACACCAACGGCTATTTACTCTTCTGTGTGAGCCAGTTTGGTCTTGTTTACGTTCGTTAATTTTCTCCATGTCTTTGCTTGAAAGACATCTAGATAAGGAATGGGCCGAGTAAACGAGAAACTGCCAAGTAGGGTCAGATGTGCAGTGTGAACTTAGCAAGCTTTTCACTTAAATCTCTTAACGTTGTTGCAGGGAAAAGAACAAAATACTGGTCTGAGAACTAAAATTCTGTGTCTGCCTGACTCTGCTAGATGGCATAAGTTAAATAACAGCCTTAGGATATGCCTTAGGGTTTCCATTTATAAATGGGAGTTAAGACACTCAGTAATTTGGGGTTCTATACCACAAAGTTTTTGATAAGACCCATTCAGTGTTGTAATTATGAGGTGGCCATCAGGGCGAAACATAAACAACGCATCTGAGGCAGACCTGTGGTTAAACAGTCTGTGTCTTGCATTTCAGAAGACTGTGGCTGCTTCCTCATAACTTACTTTCCAAGATATTGCTAAGCACAAGCGCTGCGCTGGAGAGTGCCACTTCCTTCTACCAGGGAGTTCAGTGAAGAGCTCCTGCCAAATATCTCATTCAAGGACTGACTTAAAGTCAGTCTTTTTATTTTTTTTTTTTTAAACTCCTCCTAAGGACTGATTTTAAAAACTGACCAAATACCCTAAGCAACCTGGTCTGAAGTCTGTGGTGGCCCTGTTTTGAGCTGGAGGTCAGACTAGATGCTCTAAGTTCCTTCCAGTCTGGGTGATTCGCTGATTTTTTGTACTCTGAACCATGTCATGTTCCTATTTGCTCAAGATGGACAAATGACCAACCTGAGCTAGGATTTAAGTCTTTCTATTCTCCTCAATAGTGCTGAAAGAGAGAAATTGTTCCAAAACTTTAAGAAGTTTAACTTTAAGTAGAAGATTTAGCCTGGTTCAAGTAAATAATCTGAGTGGATATTTTGCTGCTACCTCGAAACTACAGTGGTATTGCAACTGTTCAAATCTCCAGTAAGTGAGATGAAATTATCCCCTATGAATAGGGAGGCCTTTCTGAGGACAACATTTTGGACCAAGGCCCTTCTGGGATTTGCACATGTCAGGATTACGAGCACAGCCAGACTCATAAATGGCCCTTCGGTGCTGTTATTGAGCTGACCTGCTAAGCGAACGTGAGCTGTGCCTGCTCTCTAGTGGTGCCACAGATGATGGCAGGAGTCAAGAAGGCTCCTGCTGTCTCTCCAGGGCCTTGCTGTGTGTGGAAGGCAGACCTCGAAGGGTGTGCTCCATGTGTCATGGGCAAACCTCCACAACAGTTGCTTTTAAAACCCACCTCAGATCCTTTTCCATCTTCGAGTTACAATTTAGCCAAAGCAAATGCTATGTAAAGGTCAGTTGATCTTGCAAGTGACTTGCCGCATGTCTAAGAGACCAGGTTACTCTCATGGGTGAGTTAATCAAGTTGCAGTGAGGCTGACTGCTTAGTGAGTGCATTCAGCTGGATTTCTAAATTGCCAGTGGAAAGCTGTTAAATTTTTAATATGGGCTTTGCAACATTTGGGAAGTCGCTCATGTCTGTGAAAGATGCTTTACCAACTCTAGAGAATTAAAAGATACATAATTGAATTTTTGATCCAGTCAGTGTCCCAAGGATTTTTTCCAAGCCTGCATTTGTTGTAGCTGCCAAGTAGTAATTTGTGAGGTTTGAAAAGGACTGAGTGAGGATCACTAAAGAGTTTGCGGAAAGCTCCTGTATCAAGAAGGGGCAGTAGGAGCTACAAGAAGCAGGCGGCCTGGCAGATCCCCCTGCCTGGACAGCGCAGGGTGGACAGCGCCTGGATAGCGCAGCGTTCAGATAACGGGAAGATTCCCCAAACTCCCTTCTCCTAGCAAAATCTTGGGAAAATGAAGGACTAGCTATTTCTTGGCAGCACAAGAGAGGCTGCTCAAATGGCTGAATCACAGAATGGTTGAGGTTTAAAGGGACCTCTAGAGACCATCTAGTCCAACCGCCCTGCTCCAGCAGGGACACCCAGAGCACGTGGCACAGGGTGGCGTCCAGGCGGGTTTGGAAGATCTCCAGAGAAGGAGACTCCACAGCCTCTCTGGGCAGCCTGTTCCAGGGCTCTGTTACCCTCACAGGAAAGAAGTTCTTCCTCACATGGAGATGGAACTGCCTGTGTTTCAGCTTGTACCTATTACCCCTTGTCCTGTTACTGGCCACCACCAAGAAGAGTTTGGCCCCACCCTCCCTGTGTTCACCCCTCAGGTACTTGAACATATTGATCAGATCTCCTCTCAGTCTTCTGGATATCAGGAATGAACACCGAATGCAGCTTGCACAAGCAAATTCATTCTTGTGGCTGAGTTTATTTTTAAAGTGTTTTTTAAAGCTTTAATAGGTTTTCACTCTTTTTTGATATGCTTTTATGAGTGATATAAATACATTGATACTTTACATTTAATAAATATTTGTGCCATAAAGAATACTATATAAAGTCACCCAGTTGTAATTAAAGTATTTGGCCAATATTAACCTTTTCATCTCCCTTTGAAGAGTCCCAGGAATGCAGCAGGAAAATAAGAATGAAGTGAGGCACCTAGACACCTGTAGAGTCAAAATTAAATCCCAAACCATTGCTTTGTTCTATTCTCTTACCTGCTAGCCTTGGTAAGAGGTTCAAACCGCAACATATTTTATAGAGGAAAATCTTTCAGCCCGTAGTGTTTGGTATTGCAGTTTGAGGCAATGGAGAGTGAAATCTCATCTCCTGTCTCCATTGCGGGTGACGCCAGATACTTCAGAGGCAGCACAACCAAACTCTGCACCTCGCAGTGGACCTGTAACTTCCTGATGGATCTTGTCTAGACTGGAGCAGTCTGGCATGCTAAGTAAACTCTGGTTTGCCCTCACTGAATATGGAATACTTGGATATGGGAATTCTCTAGAGGGCTGTCTACATATTCTTGTGGTGCAACTTCTCTTCTCTCTGTGTAGATGCAGTCATATTAGTTAACCATGAGCAGGTATTTATCTTTTCATTTCCCCACACAGAGGCAGATAGGCAGTAATGAGCTACAGTGCTCCCAGCTGGTGGAGCTGCAGGTGATGATCTACAACCGCAAAGCAAGAAGCAACCCCCTGCCAGAGTAGCAGTGCAGTGAGCGCGCTGTGTGCAGAACAGGTTTGCCCTACAGATTTCAGAGCCCTGCTACGTGCCAAGCAGGACAGCTTGAGCACTTGCAAGGGCTGGTGGCAGCAGCCCGGGCAGAGCAGCCTGCACCGTGGTAGCCCCAGCACAGGCCGTGCCCCGCGGGCGCTAACAGCTCGCCCAAGGGCAGCGTAACCGGCCGCTCAGGCAACCCCAGCGCTTGAACTGCGTCCTTCCTCTGCCCTCGTGCAGCCACACACGTGGTGCTTGGTGGCCCTGGAGGCAAAGCTGGGTGGGATGCAGCTCAAGGGAGCTGACCCCTCTGCACCGCCTCAGAGAGAGGCACGGGCTGCCATAGTGGGAGGCTGGGCTGAGCTGTGCTGAGCTGGGCTCTGCTCTGCTTGCAGGGGCGGCGGGCTGGGCCTCGTCCTGGCCAGCGCCGGCTTCGGGCGCCTCACCGCCCCCATCATGGAGCTCCACAACCAGAAAGGCTACTTCCTCCACCACGTCATCTTCGCCTGCTGCACCCTCATCTGCATCATCTGTATCTTGCTCCTGCCCGAGAGCAAGAACCAGAACCTGCCCGAGAACATCCCGGACGGTGAACATTACACCAGGCAGCCCCTACTGCCACACAAGAAGGGGGAGCAGCCCCTGCTCCTGACAAACTCTGAACTCAAGGATTACTCCGGCCTCCATGACTCGGCAGCCGTGAGCGACGGCATCTCGGAGAACACCACTGCCAACGGGATGAAGTCTATGTAGCTGGGTGGATTTTCCTCCCCCTCCTTCCTCTCCTCCCCCTGCCCTTTTCCGTTTTTGTTTTATTTGATGCTGTTGTGCAGGAGGAGCAGCACTTTGGGTGAGGGTGTTTTGCACAGGTTTTACAAACCAGGGGCGGAACAGACGCAGACTTGAGAGAATTCAACTCTGTTGCTGCTAAAGCGACTTGTAGGACTCTTCAACTGTTGTGCAGATTGCTTGTGAAAAGGTTTTGGAGGAAAATGCTCATCTGAGAAAAAAACTGGCTGGAGATAGCCCTTCAGAACTCTTTTTTTTTCTGCCATTAAATGTGTATATTTATTTTGATTTATTCTCAAGAAGCACTTTATTTCCTTTTCCTTTCATAAATCACAAAAACGAAGCCATCTTCTTATAAGAGGTGCAGCCATTCCAAGACAGAAACCGTGGGGGGTGGGGTTGCTTTCTGTTTTGTTTTTGTGTTTCTTAAAGGAAGGAAGTATCCACTGCAAGGTTGAACTGACATCATGCAGACTTGTGCAACATTCTTCTGCCTGTCTGGAAAGGCAAAGTGCCCAGGTTGCCTGCTGTGTTTGTATACACCAAAAAAGAAAACAGAGGAAAAAAAAACAAAAAAGCAAAACCTGTTGTGACTCAAACTCTGACTGCATTTTAGGCAGCTTATATTTGGTTATTTTAGCACGTATGCATTTAAAAGTTACTTTCCTAATTAACACTTCATTTTTTCCCCCACCAAAAGGAGTGGAGAATACTACCCTACCTGAGCTGAGGTTTCAATCCAGATCAGACTTACGCAGTTTTGGAGTCCATTCATCTATTTTAGACTGTTCTTGCCGGAGATTAATAATAATGTAGACTGTGTAAATGATTTGACCAATGATGAAAAAAAAAAAAAAAATGTTTTGCCAAGAATGGCTTTAACTACCAGGAGGTCCAGAAACTTTGTTGGACTGGTCCAGGAAAAGAGCATAGACCAGCAGGGACAAACAGAAAGGAGCACTGGCTATGATCTCTACCTGTATTTCTAAAGGCAGCATAGCTGGGATTCCCGCTCTGGGGAGATGAGAGTCCTGGCATTGCCCTGCCTGTTTTTAAAAACAGAGCTTTTGTTTTCAATTACAATGGACAAAAATACTTAAGTGACTATCCTAAGGGAATGAATTGATAGCCTGTGAATAAAGACTCAAGATCTGTCATTGGCCGTCTTGGGGCTTTCAGAGATGTTTTCTGTTTCTGACCCAAGGATATACAGTGAACTCACTGTATTCCCCCTCTTCCCCAACTGCTCTTTTAGGATTTATTAAGGAAGAAAAAAAAAACTACTTAAATTGGATCAATCCTACCCTATGCTAAACGAAGTGAAGCTACAGTTTCTCTCTTACTGTACAGATGCCCCTTTGATAACAGCTGTTTTCTCTTCTAGTCCCCAAACCAACTACTTGTTTTGGCCATCGGCTTCTGGTTCTCACTGCAACTGACGTGAGGATCGTGTTCAGCGCAAGGGCTTGCTGAACAGCAGCCCCCTCCCGCCGTGGCCGCCCTCCCGTCACTCCCCCTTTCCCGTTCCCCTCAGGCCGTGCGTTTGTGATCGCCCCGTGGTGCGGACGTGTAAGTGAACGGAGCGGCAGGCTGTCCGTGTTGTCGTGAGTGTTGTGCGACCGCCGCTTGCTTTGGTGTGCATCTCGCCCCCGTGAGCATGGGAAGCGCTCCTTGGCGCCTTTCCTCCTCTGCCCTCCCTCGCCCATCCTCCCTGCTGTATATATTGTCTATTAACTACTGTACCTAACAACTTCCACCCTCCGCTAGGCTGCCGCTGCCCTCTAAGCGTCCCCAGGAGACCGGGGGATGCTCCCTGGCAGTGCCCTAGGTAGCACAGCCCGAGGGGACAGGCAGACCTGCAGGAGCGACAGAGATCGTGGTGTTCAGAGAAACAATGTTGTCCTAAAGCTGCTAATCTTTGCACAGAGGATGTGGACATGTGGGTTCTTCCTGAGCCTGGTAAGAAACACTGGACCAGCTGATGGTAATTTTGCCCAAAGTTACACTACACTACTGTTTTTTCACCTTTTTAGACTTGCTGTGATGGCGAGAGCCCAATCTTCCTTACGCTCAAGCTTTACTGTCTAGCTCAAGAGTGACCATTTCTCCCTTTTTGTTCCATGCTGAGATCTCTTCAGTCTGTGTTCACCTAAGAAAAAAAGAAAATAAGGCCTTTCCAATCCGTGCAGTATTCATGTGCCAAATCTGTGCAATACCTCTTGCCTTTTATGCTTGTTACAAGCCACACACTGGGGGGGAAGTGGGTTCACAGCGAAACCGGAGAAGCCGAGTAAGTCCTGACGGAAGAGAAGGAAGAGGCCTCGCAGCGGAGCAGGGGAGGCGTCGCAGGCGCAGGAGTCCCGCGGTGCCGTGTGGCGTGTCGCGCCCTCGGCCTCGTGGTCCCCGCACACGCGCTCGCGCCGCAGCATGGAGCCCACAGGCCTTCACCAGCCTGTCAAAGCGGCTGCTTTCAGCGCTCTAGCGGTGCCGGTGTGCTCACCGCCGCTGTCCACAGCGCTTCGACGTTTCCGAGACTGGTGTTTGCTCTCCGATGACAGGCAAGCCCGAGGAAGGGAATGGTTGTTTACGCATATCAACATTAACGTAATAAACGCATTGGGTGACAGGAACACTTGGCAGGATTTTTTATACTTACGCAATTGCCTTGATTCGATGCTTTTATTTATTTTTATTTTTTTGCCTGAAACAAGGCACTCGGTACTGGCTCTGTCATGATGGGGAAAAAAAAAGTCCCATCGTGGTAGCTCCAGTTTTGTTTTGCTGAAAAGAGGAAATAATCTGGGTGTTTTGTGTTGGTCTGTTAGTTTGTGAAGTGCATTATTTTGAAAGCTTTCCTTAAGTGCATCTAGTGAGAGCAAACGCTCAGAGGAGAAGCCAGGTACTACGTGATACAGAGGGGCAGAAAAAAAATCTGGTTTGGTAATGTGCTCTGCCTAGTGCTGTGGCTGGACGGTGCTCTGTACGTCAGACCATCAGCTCCGTGATCCTGTCTCCTCCGTAGCCATCGCTCCTCTCAGATGGCTCTTTCTGGTCATCGCAGCAGAGGAAGCATTTGATGCTGTCCTGTCCGTTTTGGCTTTTTTTTTCATGAACCTCTAGGTCTATCAGTGGATTTTTTTTTCTTTATAATTTACCATTTAAGGGCTTTCCTTTTTTTTTTTTTTTGTAATTTTAAACAAAATGTGAAGGTGATGTTATGCTTGATCTGTTTTGTTTTCCTTTTCAGTCTTCAGTGATGCTTTTGTTGCCAGACACACTGCAAATAGATAAGTACAGTGCGGAGAAAAGTTTCATCTGTTTGGAAGTGTTTGTGGCAACTCAGAAAGGGGTCTGTGTGATTTACTTTTCATGATTTTTGTGGAGCAGTTTTTGGTTTTTGTTTTATGGAAGTATTTCACTTAATTGTTGCCACTTCCTGGAGCCAAACACTAAAGGTCACCAAATTGGAAGCAGAAGTGCCATTAAATGAACTCTGTGAATGTCAAGTCAAGTTGCGCCTGTAGCTGGCACATAAGACAACACAATAGGAGTGTGGGATTATCTCCCCCACTATAACTTTTTTTAAGAAAAATAAATTACAAACCTCATTTTAAATGTATTGTGTAAAATGTTTTGGGAAAGGAGTACAGTGTGTTATGTCTAGTGGGTGAGACTTGCCTCCCCATCTCAGTTTCTGATGAAGTTTTAAAGAATTGTGTTACTGTATGTTCTGATCATGAATAGTCTGGTGGTGCTTCTTCATAGCACAAGCTTAAATCAAGTACTGAAAACAGTCTTACAAGCTAAATGTCTGCATGATGTTACATCTGTTGTACCTACTGAAAAACTTTGTATGTAAATGTACAGAATAAAAAGATGTCTCATCAGTTTGCTTCCCTTTGCCTGCCGTCTCCCTCGGTGACTTGTGAAACAGCCAGCATCACTGAAACCTCAACATTTCTATGCGCCTCTACAAACACAATGCACAGATCTAAAATCAAGCTAATCAGATCAGCATATTGATTTTTAACTAATTATCCTTTACCTTCAGTTACCGAAGAATGACTCTATTTCCTATCTTGCATAGACTAAGACAAAGGAGCCTCCAACAGTTGCTTTTCATTACTGTGATCTCGAACAGAGGCCAAGGACTGGCTGCTGTTCTTCCAGGTAAGGACCATGTGCTCTCATGTCAAATACACAAGGCTGAAGCCAGAATTAGGGCTTGTATCTTCTACATCATCTATTCATGCCTACAGTTAGTTTTTAACTATTGAGTATGGCCACAAGGTAAGCTCGGATACGCTTTTTTTGTAGGTGCAGAGTGCAGTTGCCTACAAAGAGCTGGTCTAGCAGTGTAATTTGTCTGTTCGTACCAGAAGCTATTTTCTGCACCAAATCTCAGTTTGCAAGGAAAATCCCTTAATTTTGCTCTGTTCCATCAGTTTGCCCTGCTCAGTGATCCTCCAAATTACTAGTAATAATAGGTAGCATGAGACAGCACAGCGTGCATTGACCTCAGCAGACCCTCATTGCTCCAGTGACTCTCCCTTTTTTTTTTTGCGTAGCTAATTTTCAGTTGCGGAGCCTATTAAGAGAAAATGGCACGCAGATGCTGGCCCTCACCTTAAAAGGGTATCTATCTTCCCTAAAAGTAAGTCTAGAGCTAAAGCTGTTGCTTTAGCACAGAGTGCCCTGTGGTGATGCTGGCAGCTCTGAGTTTTTTTTAATGAGTATATTTAGTTTACAGGTAAGATGGTCTTCTAGTAGCCCAACAGAGTTATCTAGTGCTCCAAAAGCCTTCGGTCTTCTTGGTGTTTGAGAGACAGAAGGAAAGTCTGGGTTAAGCACCAGCGCTGCAACCACCAGGGACCAGAAAGTCACAGCAAAGGGATGCCTGTTTGATGTTACAGCGTTTCCATGTTTAAAAAAAAAAAAAAAAATCCTTTCTGAACTTCCCATTCCTGCTGCTCTCCTCATTCTTAAAATCAAAGACAATGCTCTTCGTGGTGCTTTCACAGGTTTTCACTTGAACACTGTTTGAATACTAATACACAATAAATTAATTGTACACCTAGAAGTTGGAAAAGATTTCCTGGCCAATCCCTGTACCAAATGCAGGTCAGACTGTGGTTGTACAGATTCTTACAATGTTCGTAAGTTGCAGTTTATTTCTACGCTACAAGCCTTACTACTTACAGAGCACTTACTACTTACAGAGATGCTACTTACAGAGCAGCAAACTTGGAAAAGAAAATCCAGGTCCAACATCGCAGTATTTAATAATAAATGCAAATTCAATCACAGCAATATAAAACAATTTTTCAAAATAGCAACTTAATGTCAGTGTGGAAATTGCACTCAGTTTTTCTAAAACAAAAACATTAAGTTAGTTTGCACTGTTGCACAGTCAGAACTTCTCTGGAAAAGCCATCATTTCTTCTTTGATTCTGTTTTCTATGAGTAAGCTGAAATTGCTGTCTGTGTTTTGTAGATTGTAGCTGACAAATATCTGTTTTTTGGTCTTGCTGGCTAAAACACAAAACAGAATATTCATTCCTAGTTTTATCTTACACAAAATTGATAATTGATGATTGTATAAAGCAAGCATTTTATGGAGATACATCATGCAGATTTTTACAGCAACCTGACCCCCTGGGAAAAAAAAAAAAAAAAAAAAAAAAAAAAAAGTAAGAGCAGAACAAGTGTTGGCATGTTGGGCAAAACTATTCAATCTATGGAAAGGGCAATGTGAGCACTGGGGCTATCAACTAGTTTTTGGCCTAATACAAAACCCATTACAGTCACTGAAAAGACTACGATTGCTTTCTGTGGATTTTGAAAGCTTCTTAAATATGATACAGTTTAAGTGAAACCATAGACTACACAGTAATCTTAGCACTGAAATGTATTTTATGAGCTGGTAAGTCTGTGCTATGAAGGAAAAGCAGGAAAAAAGGAAAAGAAAATAATTAGGCCACAATTAAAGTTTTTTTTTTTCTTTTTTTTTTTTTAACAGTGAATCCCTAAAAAACGCCCCAAAAGTGTGAATCTCTTTACCCAGTCTAAACCTGCAGACAATGATTTCTTTGTTTCCTTTAGCCTTTATTTATATGCTATCTATGAACTCTCCAGAAGGCTGAGCAGCTTGGTTGAAAGGCACCAAACTAGTCAAGGTCTAGGTAACTGTAATGACAACTACCTAGAGAAACGTACTACAAAAGTAAGAGCTTTTCTTCCGTGACAGAGCTCATTAACAGTGACAAAGATAATGTCCACTGGAGCACGAAGACTTAATTATCATAGTAGAACAGACAACATGAAGTCTTTTATAAGTACAAATCTAAATAGGATTTCCATTTTAACATAATAATACATAAACTTTGTAGCTCTTTTTAATAAACTGCACAAACTAAGCTATGTGCAGAACGCAAGCACCAAAGGGAAAATAGACAGAGAATTTAAAATGACTTGTGTTGAAGCACTAGACAAAAGTGGTGTTTTGGTCACAAGATTATTTTGCCAGAGACTTAGCTGGGACTGATACTTCCAAGGAGCAATCAGGATGTTCCACTGAATGTTCAAAAACACCATCTGAATTTAAAGAATTCCAGAAGTTCTGGAATTTAAAGATTCCAGAACTCCTACTATTCCAGGCCATCTTAAACAAAAAATTCAACTACAGAAAACTTATCTAACTCTCTCTCTCTCTCTCTCTATATATATATGTATGTATACATATATATATAAAATATATTAGGTTTTTTTGTGTATATATAGTTTGTATATTTATACATTTTTAAAACAACTCCTTTGTTACATGTTCTTCATGAAAATCAATTTATTATCATTCTCTATTCTAACAGGTCAGGTTTAGTGAGTAGAGAGCCCCAGTGAGTTGCTCTGAAACTCAAGGACTCATTTTCCTTTTTAACACTTGGCACTGAAAAATATAATGCAGCTTGTTGTTATGATTGCAAAAATTAGTTTTTGGCACCAGATTCTGTGGTACAAAGAAGCATGTTTTGTAACCACTCATGCTTCATCATCATGCCCTAAATAAATGCAATGCTAATTCCAAACTAATTAATACCATTATCCTATCTAATGAATCTACATCCTACACTGCAGAATCAAAACCCAATGTTTTAATTACATTTGTGTAAGATCTGATTTGGTCTCTTGAATGATGTTCCAGTTCTTGGGAACACTATGATTCCCTCAACGCTGTGTGCACAGCTCAGAGCAACCAATGCGGTGGACTGGCTTTAATGGGTTATTCAGGCTTTTCTGTTGACACTTCTCTTGTAGCTTCAATTGGACAAGGGAGAAGGATAGAGGAAGATGGCTCAGAAGATACCGAGGGACAACAACCAAAAGCCAAGCGAGGATGTCTCTGGCCCAGAAAGTTAAAGACAAATAACAGAAGATGCTTAAAGCATACAGGCAAATAAACACAAAATACAAAGGTGCTGTATTCTCTGAGGATGAAGAGTAAGTTTTCCTCCAGTATCATGCAACTCCTATCAAGTTTCAGTAACAAAAACAAGCTACATAACACTAATAGTGAAAATGAAGAGAGGAGGAAAAAAATAATAAAGTAAAATTTAGACCTCCTACTGGGAAAAAGAAATGGCTGAGCCAGGCAGCCTCTATCCTTGCTCACTGCAAGAACTGACATGTGAAATAGCAAGTTCTTGCAAATTCTTGACATGGAATCGGTAATAAATCTTCCATGAATATAAAATAGCTCTTTAGTGCTGAAAAAGACAGGAGTGGGAGGAAAACACCTGTACAATTTTGACCTGATAGCTGGACTGCAGTGCTACACAAAAACTTACAGTATAATTCTGAGGAAAAATGTGATTAGGAGCAGGAAACCAAATGATAAGTGCAATAAACTGTTACAGGATTTATCCAAAGTTAACCATGTTTGACTATAGTTTTACTAACTGATTTCTTAAGGATAATGCCCTAATCACCACGGCACTCAGGACACAGGGCCCATAATGAAGATCAGCACACAGATCACCAAAAACTCTGCAGACATTTAAGCTGAAGCAACACAATTTAGGCAAAATGACCACTGCATCAAGAACAGGGCAGTTAAGAACCAGGAAAAAGTGTTTTAGAAAGTCCCCAGTTGTAGTTTCCCTTGTAATTTGGTACATGCTTAGGAGCAATGTTTGTGATCTGCCATCAGCGATGAAGAGGCCTGGACACTTTAGGATTTTTTTTTCTTTTCTTTTTTTCTTTTTTATAGTAGTAGTAGAGATATGGGAAATCGAATGCCAGGTATCCCGGTTTCTGAACTTGAATGCTCGGTCATGCACTAGTCCTACCAGGACACTCTTACACATGCCAGAAAAGAAGACATAGGATAGACAGGTACAGCAAACACTGGCATCTGCAAGAAGATCAGGGGTTCTCCAGACTCAACACTTTCCACACTGTAGAGGATCCTAGGCCCCCAATGTGACAAGTTTTGCACTGATCTTCACACAAAACGCACATGACCCCCCTGTCCGGGCCATCCCACCCCCAGCACGGAGGGGTCCCTGCCAGGCCGGGCTCCTGCTCAACCAAGAGTTACCCGGGCCCCGCAGCGCAGCACCTACCTAGGCGCCGGGCCAGGGACACGCCAGCTGGGTCCGAGGGGTCCCCCAGGAGTGATGCCGACACAGGCACGTTGTCCTGCAAGCAGAACAGTGCCACCATCAGTATGATCATCTCCACCACCACCACCACCACCATCACCACCACCACCACCATCTTCGCCACCACCACCACTACCCGGGCCCCGCAGCGCAGCACCTACCTAGGCGCCGGGCCAGGGACACGCCAGCTGGGTCCGAGGGGTCCCCCAGGAGTGATGCCGACACAGGCACGTTGTCCTGCAAGCAGAACAGTGCCACCATCAGTATGATCATCTCCACCACCACCACCACCACCATCACCACCACCACCACCATCTTCGCCACCACCACCACCATCTTCATCACCACCCCCACCATCATCATCGCCACCACCACCATCATCATCATCACCACCATCATCATCATCACCACCATCATCATCATCATCACCACCATCATCATCATCATCACCACCATCATCATCATCATCACCACCATCATCATCACCACCACCACCATCATCATCATCATCACCACCACCATCATCATCATCACCACCACCATCATCATCATCACCACCACCACCATCATCATCATCACCACCACCATCATCATCA
>VWPW01021530.1:38657-49292 GCA_013389825.1 Crypturellus undulatus | reverse complement strand
CACCTCCACGCACCACCATCACCACTATCTCCCCCCTCCCCAAACCATCCCCACCGCCACCCCCCCCGTCCCACTCACGCGGGGGCTGCACATGGCCACGGCGAGGCTGGCGAGGGCGGGCGCGGCGCCCACCCACAGGAAGAGCGAGTCCCGCAGCCGCATGGCGTGGAAGTGCACGAGCTGCTCGCCCAGGTGCCCGCTGAAGTCGTGCACGGCGATAGCGCCGCCCGCCGCCGCCGCCTCCTCCTCCATGGGCGCCGCAGCCCGCACAGGCCTCAGCAAGCGCCGCCCGAGCGCGACGCCTCTTCCCGGAGGAGGTGCCAGGACGATCCCGCCCGCCCCGCGGCCCCGGAGCCCGCCCGCCAGCCCGGGGCCCGCCCGTGGGGCGGGCTCGGGGCTGTGGGGCGGGCTCCGGGGCCGCGGGGCGGACCACAGCCCCGTTTCCCTGCACCGCACACCCGGTGCAGTGTGGAGAGGCGGGGGGAGAAATCGTTCATCTCTCTGCCAATTTTCTGCCTGTGCTGCTACGAGAGCGCAGAACCCGGGCGGAGTATCTGAGCCCTCCTCCATTCCTCACAGAGCGCGGGAGCGGGCCCATCACCAGCCCCCTCCTCTGCCCTACATTTGTCACTCGGTGCTTGCACAAAGCGCTGCAGGTATCTGGTGGCCCTGTCCTGCGCTTGCCAGTTGCCAGGAGCAGAGTGGAAAGCAATACTAGGGCCCTGGATAAAATATTTCCGGGGAAGCAGGTGGGCGGTGGCGGTGAGATCCCTTGGGTTAATCACCCACCCACCTGGGAGTGATGCGGAAGATCTGCCGCGGGCTCCCTCCATGAGGGGAAGGCAGGAGGCGCTTCTAGGGCGCACATCATCTGAGCTGCTTCAGAAGAACCTTTGCAGTGAGATAAAGCAGCTTTTCTGACTGGCTTCCCTTCACTGTAAGGGAGGCAAGGGTGAAAGGCAGAACCTTCATATCTGTGCAGATAGATTTTTTTTCAGTAACTAAATCCTTACGTGTTCAGAGCGAGTTTCTCTGCTGCATCAGGGCAGGGCTGGCTGCCTCAGTGGAGTCCTAGTGAAGGGCCTGATCCCAGAAAGCTCCAGCTTGCCAGCTCTCTTCCCCCTAGCTAGGAATATGGGCCTCATTCATGACAAATGACCTGCAGGATTGAGGTGAGAGTCCTCCATGCCCCTCCCTGATCTCCTCACATGAAATACAAGTTTCTTTTTGTGGCTTCCAAGGCTGTCTACAGGTTTGCTCCTTCTTCCAGGAAACTGTACCTGCTGCTTGGTGCCCCCATCTGTTTCTCTCCTGCTCCTCAGGAGACCTCTCAGAAGCTGGGGCAGCTGTTGCCTTCCCAGCAGCCCAAAGACCTACAGGCCTCGGAGGGTAAGTCATGGGGCTCCTCTGCTTTTGAGCACTTCAGCATATCCAGGACTTTTCCGCAAACTTTCACTGCCACCTGTAAAACATGTTAAATCCTTGTTTAAGCTCAGAAAAGGGAGAAGACTCATCTAGCAAATAGAACCGGGTGTGAGTGCTTCTATTTGCAATGCAGCTGTGAAGAGTGGAGTTGTGCAGAAACAGACCATCAAGTGTGGGATGAACTTCCTAACTACAGTGCTGCAAGGCCACCAGAGCTCCTGCCCAGTTAGAGAGGAAAGGGATCCAGCACCACACAAACCTGTTGTGATTCCTTTAACGCCCTTTTCTTTATTCTGAGTCCATGAAAACTGAACCCATTATAATTCATCTTACCCATCATGTCTGAGGCTAGAAGTAACCTTTGGGACACTGGATAGCCAAGTCATGACAAAGCAGATGTATTGCAGCAAAAGCATTGCGTGTGTATAGAGATGCCAGGCGTGGCTCAAGCAAGGCCCAAGCCACTAGCGAGATGTTTTGGAAGAAATGCACCTTCTGGGTTCCTCATTCTTTGGCAAGAGTTTTGTAGCCCACAGCAGTTACTAAACCTCGGACCCTGGCCTTGAGTGTCCATCCTCCCCCGTCTTCTCCAACAGTCCTGATCCAGGAGCAAATCTGCCTGTCTGGGAACAGAGCAAGATGTAGAACCTGTGACTAGGAACTGGGATGGCACTGGGAGAAGCAAGTGCTTTCTGCTTCCAAAACACATTCTGGATTGTTTCTGGATGAGTGAAGTGCGAATCCGATGTGTGGGAATACAACCAAGCATAAATGCGTCTCACTGAATGCTCTGTGCATGTTCCAGTTTTCTAATCTGTTGTTCTGTGCAGACGGGGAATACATGAGTGTTAAATAAAGCCTCAGGAAGCCATCAGCCTCACCAGGGAGGCTGATGTGGTGCTGCTCCAGCATCAGACATGCTGCAGCTCCAGGCTTTTGGGGGGGCAATTTGTGTTGAGCCTCAGAGAGCGGTTTTAGATAAGCTCCTTTCAGCAGCACTGGTGGATTGCTGGGTCTTTTCTCCCTCTACACCAGCAGGGGACCTGACCAGCTGAGTGACTCTGATTTCTTTTTCCTTGCATTGTTTGTCAGCCAGATCAAGCCTCTGATCCCGCTTACCGTGGCACTGCTCAAATACTTGTGCCGGCGTAGCCGAGTGCAGCACAAGTCTAGCGCAAGCAGACGACGGGCAGACGTGGGAGGGCTCCTCGTGCCGCACAGCCGCTGTGGCTGGCTCCTCTGACACCCCAAGCAGGCTTTAGCAGGGGCTGCCCCAGTCCTGTTTGGTGGCGCTGTGACGATCGGTCAATCTGGAGAGCTAAACTGGTCCAAAATGGCTCCCTTTCCATAGCAGGTTCAGCTGCGCTCCTTGGGCATTCCCAGGCAAAGGGTAGAGCGGTGCAGGGAGGCGAGAGGGGCAGTGAACCAGCCCCTTCAGCAGCAGCGGCCTGGGGGGCTGCTTAGCTGGCATGGGTGGCTGTTCCTGGAGCACCAGCACTGGCTGTGGAGCTTTCTTACCAGGAGGTCTCCAAACACTTTGGTAAACGTTGCTCAGCCTCGTTTGCAGGGAAGAGACAGGAGAGGAAGCCGGAGATGCCACAAGAGTTGCAGAAACCTGTGTAGCCGTTGAGTGAACTTGTTCAAAAATCGCAGCTTAAGAGATCCAAAAGGGGAGTTCCTTAAACCCGCACTGGGCACCTCAGTGCACAGTGACACTGAGGCACGAGCACGGCACTGCTCTGGCCCCGCGAGGCCTGGGTCTGACACGGCACAGAGGCGGCCCAGACTGCGGATATCCGCGCGGATATCCTGCCAGCAGGCTGATGGGGCAGCGGGAGCAGCCCTGCTCTCCCGTGCTTGACTCCTCCGTGCTGGTATCTTCGCTGAACCTGCCGGCGCCTGGCTAGAGAGGCCTTGCTGTGTGGAAATCTATTTTATTTCCAAAATGTTCAGAGTGCCAGCTTTTTCCTTGAGGGGAAACCTCTTATTCCTGTAAGGTCTGTAGCCTCAGCTGTTGGAATTTCTCTACGTGACAGAGGAGGGCTGAGGTGCACAGTGCTGGGGCGCTTTTTGTGATCTACCACGCAGGCACTTGGTCTAGAAAACCAAAACTGTGAGGTTTTGCACCCGACTGACCCTGAGACCATCTGCAAGCCCTTTCTGCTTTATTTCACCCATCCACAACCTGGAAGAGTATAAATAATCCCTGCCAATCTTCCTACAATTGACTTAAAATGAGTGCCCATATAGCATCCTGCCCATAAAACATGCTACCCATGAGGACCTCTGTGAATGCAGAACAAATCCCTTCTCTTATAGAATGAGACATTTTCTTTTCTATCCTTTATGTGAGTCATTGGAGAAGCTTGTCTTGGATCTATCGGAGCATTTGAGACACGTGGCTTCATAGTGCTGGACAGGAGGCAACAACGCTGCGTGACTCACGCTCCCCTCGGGGACAAGAAGGGGTTTACGCAGCTGACTGGAAATCATATTTCATATGCAGACAGAATATTTCACTGTGGAGAACCCTGAACCAGCCTACAAACACTCACTGCAGCAGCGCGTAAACCCCATCAGCTGCACTGAGGCCTGCAGGAGCAGCTGGCCATTTCGTACCTGTCACCTGCTCGGGAAGGGCCTTGGAGGAATGGGCATGAAAACCCACTGGACAGGAGCTTTGGAAAGGCTGAGAAAATCCATGTGGAATAACGAGTGTAGGGAAAAAAAAGGGAGGGGGGGAGAAAAGGTAGTATGGAGAAATCCTTTCCCTTTGTATTGCTGAATTGGATGCCTGGATGGCACATGACATACAGCACACCTGACAGATCCTGCTGCTTTCCCGTCCTTGAGCCACCTCGTTGGCATTTGTGACATGCTCAGGATATGCGGCGTGCTTCAATCTAGGGCAGATGTGAGCATAGCGCAGCCTCCACTCACAAGGACTGTTTCATTAGCTCAGGTTACAAAGCGTGATGTTTTCAGCCTTCAGAATCAATATATGCATATACCAGATAAGCAAAGGCTTGCCTGGGATTCAGGTTGCTTTTGGTGGGGAATTGAATTTCCTTGCTTAAAAAGACAGTGTGTTATTGTCATGGTTACAAGGGGTAGCTGCACTTCTGGCCTCTTCCCCATCTCTGAGTACTCTTCCTCTACTGATCGCAGAATTTCCATGGATTTTCCATTCCTACTTTGACTGGCTCTTGTATTGAATAGTCACTGTCAACAAAGCTCCTTACCCTGCAGGTCTGACAGGATGTGTCTGCAACAGCCTCCCCTTGTCTCAGACACGCCAGCAAGTGCCTGTGCCTCAGTCTGTATCTCCAAACAGTCACTCTCTTTCATGATATTTTAGTTGTTACAGCCTTTTAATTTTTCTGTTTTCAAGCAGAACCAGCTGGACAGAATCAGCATTTGAATATTTTGCTTTTCCATGGGCAAGGAGCAAAGCTAACAGGCCCGGCATTGTCCCTTAGCAGCCCTCGAGTGTTTGCTCAGGGGTGGGTTATTTCGAGCCAGGCTTTGCCCTTTGCTTTTCCTTCCTGCCCTGCTGAATGCAGCGGCTTAGCACAAAGAGCACAGGTCTCCTGCAGCAGCTCCGTGTTTGTGAAGTACTGCCTGTCCCGCTGAGGGTAAGGCTGGCCCCGCTGGGCTCCCCGGCTTCATGGAGCACTTCTTGAACAGCGTGATTTATGCTGGGGTGCTTGCGGCTTCCTAGCCAGAGCGCGCTGCTGTCACCACATCCGTGTGCCTGGTGACCACGCAGGACCATCGCTTTGGTGATGCATCCCCAGTCTGCAAGCAGCCTCCAGGTTAATGCGAGCAGTTTCTAGTCCTCTCGTGCTGCAAATACAGAAAATATGCATGTTACCTACAGGCATGACAATAGAGCAGATAAAACCGTCAGCTTTCTAGGACGCATTGTGCTAGGAAAATGCTGAGAGCATTCCTTCCCTGCAAGTTTTAAGGATCCTGAAGACATGCCTGTGACCCAGCCCTGAACAACACCTGGGGAAAAAAAAATCTTCCCTGCTGTCTCATAAAGAGCATTGAAAAATCATCTCCCTTTTTGGCTTGGCTCCCTGAACAAAAAGCTGATGCTCCCTGAATGAAAAGCTGATGCTCCCTGAAAGAGAAGCACTGCTGCTGTGGTCATTGCCGGGGCCTGGGGTGCCTGGCCCTCCCCAGCAGTGAAGGGTGGGTGCATGCACCAAGCCCCACACAGCATGCATTTGGTATACATGTCTCAGGAAGAAGGCCCAAATTGGGTGAAAATTATCCCCCAGTCCTGTAGAAAATCATAAATGGGAAAACTGGGGCAGGGAGGAGGACAGAGGAATACATCACATTTGAGAATAATACCTTTCTTTAATAAATGCAGGATATGAGCCAGGCTCTACAGAAATCATTAGAAGAAAATAAATAAATAAATAAATAAATAAATAAATAAGAAATTAAAAAAAAAAAGAAAACCCATCCACACACCCGTTAGTTTCTCTGAGGTGCGGATAAGGCGTTTAATAGCAGACTCAGCTATGCGGAGTGCTGCGGTCTGCGCTTGTGAGCAGGGTGAGGGCTCGCACACAGACATGCCTGCCCGCACAGAGCGGAGCCCTGAGCCCGCAGCCCTCGTGCTGCGCCACCCCCTCCTGCTCCTGCTGCTCCTGCTCCTCCTTGTCCCCGAGGGGCTGCGGCAGAGCCCCCCTCCTCGGGCCAGACGCGTGGCCGCAGCACCGCAGCCCTGTGTCACTGCGGCCTCTCTGGCCAGGGGGAACCAGGGGACCACGAGGGGAAGGGCTGGAAAGGGTGGTTTAATTTCTGCCGGCAGCTCTCGCTTGGCGAGGGCGCTGCCAGCCTTTACAAAGCAGCTAATCCAAGCCTTTGTCTCAGCCCTGCCAGCGGGAGAAAGGTTGTGCCGCTGCATGGAAAAGCAGATCGGAGCCATGTGCTGCTGCCCCAAATCTTGATTTTCTCAGCTCCAAAATCTTGGCAATCACATCTTCTCCCTCCAGACCAGTGCAGGAGGTCAACTGAGGCTGGGAAGAGAGAGAAACGTGGCTTCCAAAACATGGTTTTATTCTCCAGTAAGCCAGAGAGTTTAATATTACACACGAGTGATCTGGGGCCATTCTTTGTAGCCTTCATAAATGACCCCTCCACAGTCTCCTTGAAGATGTTTATCTGAGGCCCCTGTGTGCACCCAAAGCCCTGGGCATGCAAGCCCCCCCTGCAATCCATGGGCACAGCTCTGCCTTTTGCAAAGAGAAAGAAAGTGTTAACGATTTGCAAGCTCTCCCTTGCTTGCAGCAAGCAGTGCGGTGCGGCTCTCCGCAGCGTACTGCAGGGAGGAAAGAAGGGTGGTGTCAGGAGACCTTGAAAAATGCTTTGTTCAATCCAGTTACAAAGGCGCCTGCTTCAGTAACGTACCAAATCCTAGCTGGCCAAGCAAGCAGAGGATTAAGCAGAAATGTGAATCCCTAGTGATGCAGGGCAATGTGCTGCTACTGGATTTTGAAATTACCGCAAATGCAATGAGAGTCCTTGAGGTGAAAAGAAATAGCATTTAATGGCTTAGCGCAAAAGGAGCATTTCCTAGGTGTGTGATTTCTGTATCACTATGGTCTCATATTCTGACCCGATGATTTCAAATGAAATTCCAGGAGTGCTTTTACTCACTGACACTGCAATTTGCAACCACATTCTCAAGCTATGCAAATTTGACAAATCTCAATTCAGACTGGACCCAAGAAAATGCATAGGAAAGAAAGAACCAAGACCAGATTTCAAGAATAACTCAGACTAGTGAGTGAATATTTTCATTCATGCCTTCCTCTTTTGCATTTAGTGGATTTGTTCCACATTCATGTAGAAACAGCTGCCTCAGCACAAGCACCGAGGCTGGAACCTTATTAATATTAATGCCTGCAGAGCCATGCACACAAGAATAAAAACACCCGCCCTTCATTGCTTGGGCACCACAGCAGCCGTGCAGTGTCTTGCCAGGCTTGCTGTCCATGCAACGAAATTTATTAGAGCAAGGATCGATTTCTCCTCAGCACTCGTACAGGCTCCCAGGAAATCTCTGCCCTTCACCTCCTACTTGCTCTTTGCTTCTAATTGCTCAATAATTCCCTAATTAGGGAAGCCATTTTTCTTCTCTCCCACCTCTGTAGCTTATAGTGTCATTCATCTCATCCACAGATTGCCGCGTTTCAATGATTCCCAGGTTGGCATCAATGTACGGCAGCCCTGGAGAGCTCGCCGGGCTCGTGGGCTTGGGCCAGGGCAGGAGCACAGACCTCTACCCAAACATATCCCGGGTACTGATGCACTGCAGTTTTTTGCCACCTCCTCTGATTTTTTCTTTAGGAATTTATATCTTTCCAGCTTGATGTTGCTCCTCCCGTGTCCTTGAGCTCCTAATGATCCCGTCTCAAAAGCCCTCTCTCTGTCTGCAGTTTTACATTTCTTATCTTGTATGGCTCTGCTCTACTGACTTTCTCATAATTTAGCAATTTTCTCAGGAGTCCAGGCAAGGCTATGGACCAAACTAGAGCCATTTTTTTTGTAGCGGGGGAAGGGAAAGAATTACAAAGAGGGTGGCGTTTGATAAAGGGCCACAGTAACTGCCAGCTTGGTCCTGCTTCTTTCCCTGTCCCAGCAGCTAGCACGGGTTGGTCCAGCTACCAGCATAGCTTCCAAGCAACCCGTATGCAAAAGCACAAAAGCAGGTGGAAAAGGCAAAGCCTAAGCAAAACTGCTGTTTGCATAGGTAGAAAGCATTCCCTTTGCTCAGGTCCTACCTAGGATCTGTGTCCGCTGCCCTCCCCGGCACATGTCCGAGTTAAAGGGACGCAAGCTGGGCTGAGCACAACGTCTGTCTGTGGGATGTGACCTAGTGAGCTGCCCTAGACCTGGGTCATCTTCTGTCTAGCCTGACCTGTAATGCAGGACCTGCACCTGCAACAGTCTTTTTCTTGTTCGCTTAACATGCACAAAACTCTGCCACCAGCTTCTAGGTCTTCATGGCATGTCTGTTCTCCTGACAGGAGGATGCCCCGAGAAGGTTGGGAAGCATGAAAGAGGGTACCAAGCCATGGGGTTTTCCCAAAGCAGCAGCAAGTTTCTCTTTCGGAAGGCCATCCGGAGGCCTTGCGAGTGGTGCCGCGTGCTTCACACGGCTGCATGCATTATTCCCTCATGATGAAGTGGGAGCACCGAGCCCTTCTGCTGGGCTGCCGTCACCTGGATTCTGCAATGCTCCGCATCCTGCGCGGGCTCTGATGAGCTCGGATGAGCCATCGCGTCAGTGGTGGAGGGAGGTGATCACCCCCAGGCTTTTAACAGGGAGGATGGGGACCGTGGCAGAGAAGAGGGGGTGATACATGGGGATAAAGCGGGTCGATCCACCGAGCTTCATTACACCAACTCTCGACGGAGCTTGTGTTACTCCATCCCTCCCATGCCCAATGCAGACAGCTGTGCAGCAGCCTGGGCGCCGGCTGCTTCGCTGGAGCTGCTGCAGTTTCCCCACCCGCTCTGCAGTGCTTTCACACGATGGGAAATTGAGCACAAGAGGGGAAATGTCGCAGGGGGTTTTGTTCCTTCCCCCTTTTCCTTGCAGCTCGTTCCTGACACGGGGCCGGTTGCCTTGGGAACTGCTGCGGGGGGATGCGGCCAGAGGCAGCGTCAGAGCCGGGGCAGGGACAGGGCTGGCAGACGGGGCTGTGTGAGACAAATACAGAGAGGGGCAGAAAGCAACAGCTGAACGAGCCCTCTCCGAGCAAATAGCTTGAACTAAGCTACACCGAGCCTTAGGGAAGTGCTCCATTGAAAACCTTTGCTTCAGAATTTGTTTAAATACTGCCTGAACTCCTCTGAAATTACCCCCCAATGGCTTCTGCTTATTTCTAGGGCATTTGATTTGAGCTCTGTAAAATAGTAGACCTGAATTACACCCACACCCTCGCATGCAGCAGTGCAAACTTTATCTATTTGGGGAATAAATATTTGGGTTGTGTGTTTTCTTTTTCCTTTCTAGTATCAACAGGTTCTGCACAAGAGACTTGAGTCCCCCTCCCCTTTCAAAAAATGTGAATTATTTGTTCTAAGACTAAACTCTTGGGCTGGTGTTCTTCCTTTTGATGTAAATAATCTGTTTTCCTTGAATTGGCTTCAAAAATGGCTTCCTTTGAAGCCTCAAGCTGCTAGGAATGAGGTTAATGTAGGTGTGGAAGATACGTGACATCAGCTGTCCCCTTGCACGCTGCAGTGTCGGTAACTCCCGCAGTAACGACCAGCACACGCAGAGCCCGGTGTTGGGCACCCTTGGACACAGCGGCAGCGGCAGGTGCGGTACCTGCGCCCTGCAGCAGCCGCGCTGCCGCGGGCTGTGCTGCAGCGGGGCGTCCGCCCCCGCGCCGCGGAGCAGCGGGCATCGCCGGGAGCCTCCCCACGCCCCCGGCCCGCGGCGCTCCCGCCTGCGCGCCACCGTGGGCCAAGTGATTGTAGATGGGGATGTTGATTACACACCTAATGTGCCGCAGAAATGCTCGCCTGGAATTAAAGCGACCCATTGTTTGCTAAGTGCAGCCAAGCAGAGGATTAAGCTGCTCCTGGCTCAGACCAGTGAAAACAGACTTTTGCAGGGAATGCCACCCATCAGATTTTTCTTTTCCCAAAAATCTCTATGGAAGAAGAAGAAAAAAAAAGGCTCTGGGTGTGTTCTCCACCATCCCCCTTTGGAGCTGAACTGGCAAAGCTAGGAAAGCCTAACAAAGAAAGGTGGGGATGCGGCTGGCATATCAGCTAAATGCAGTTGGGTGGCTCTGCAGATCGCCTCCGAACATAAAGCTGGTGCTATAATAACCCGCGTTCAGGGTTACTGAGCTGCGTGAGGGAGGTCAGAAAGACGGGGTGTGGGGGGGGACGGTGGCACAGCCTGGCTCACGGAACAAAGAGAAGGGAGCATTTTCACACCAGGCGAAAGAAGCGTGTGCCGGGAATGGCGATGGGCTCACACGGGGACCTCCGCGGGGCTGCGCGCTCAGTGAGAGCGCGGAGGAGCAAAACCTGCACAAGCCGGGCCGAAAATAACGGGAAAACGCCCCGTCCCGCAGGGCGCAGAGCTGCCCTCCCGAGGGCGCGGGCCGGGAGGGCGGCGCGGGGGGGGACCGACCTGCTCCCGCCGCCCTGCCCCGGGGCCGC
>VWPW01021530.1:0-38199 GCA_013389825.1 Crypturellus undulatus | reverse complement strand
GGGTGGCGTTGCTGGTGTCCTCGCGCAGCTAATCGCTGCCTCCTTGCCCGCGTGTCTTGCAGTTCTGGGAGGTGATCAGCGACGAGCACGGCATCGACCCCACGGGCAGCTACCACGGGGACAGCGACCTGCAGCTCGAGAGGATCAACGTCTACTACAATGAGGCTGCGGGTAAGTGACTGCTGCCCCCGACCTCCTTACGCATCTGGTAGAGGTGCCACCTCGCTGCGGCTGGCACAGCCCCTGAGTGAGAGCTTGTCGCTGCCGGTGCCTCTGAGGAGGGCTTTGTTTCCTGAAAGGCTGCAATGGCGCTGCCTGTCTGATGCAGACGTCGTGTCCCCACAGGGAGCTACCGTTGCTCTGCCAGGAGCAGTCGCTCTTGTGACCCTCCCTGGCTGCGGCCGCGGGGCTGTAACACGGCTGCTGCTTCCTCCCCCAGGTAACAAGTACGTCCCCCGTGCCATCCTGGTCGACCTGGAGCCCGGCACCATGGACTCCGTCCGCTCTGGCCCCTTTGGACAGATCTTCCGACCCGACAACTTTGTCTTTGGTAGGTGATGGTCTCCTAGGCACCAGCCACTGCATGCCCTGCGTGTGGGAAAGGCTCGGAGCTGGCCAGTGAGCGATGCGCCTGGGGCTCCCGTGGGGCGTGGGGGACACTGAATCCCCCGGGTGTGGGGGACACTGATGTGGTGGCACGTGCTCTGTGCTCTGCCTTGCAGGCCAGAGTGGGGCTGGCAACAACTGGGCAAAGGGCCACTACACAGAAGGAGCTGAGCTCGTGGACTCTGTCCTGGACGTGGTGCGGAAGGAGTCGGAGAGCTGCGACTGCCTGCAGGGCTTCCAGCTGACCCACTCGCTGGGCGGCGGCACGGGCTCTGGCATGGGCACGCTGCTCATCAGCAAGATCCGGGAGGAGTACCCCGACCGCATCATGAACACCTTCAGCGTGATGCCCTCGCCCAAGGTGTCGGACACGGTGGTGGAGCCCTACAATGCCACCCTTTCTGTGCACCAGCTGGTGGAGAACACGGACGAGACCTACTGCATCGACAACGAGGCTCTGTACGACATCTGCTTCCGCACGCTGAAGCTCACCACGCCCACGTACGGGGACCTCAACCACCTGGTGTCGGCCACCATGAGCGGCGTCACGACCTGCCTTCGCTTCCCCGGCCAGCTGAATGCCGACCTGCGCAAGCTGGCCGTCAACATGGTGCCTTTCCCGCGGCTGCACTTCTTCATGCCGGGCTTCGCGCCGCTCACGAGCCGCGGCAGCCAGCAGTACCGCGCCCTGACGGTGCCCGAGCTCACGCAGCAGATGTTTGACTCCAAGAACATGATGGCGGCCTGCGACCCCCGCCACGGCCGCTACCTCACGGTGGCGGCCATTTTCCGGGGCCGCATGTCCATGAAGGAGGTGGACGAGCAGATGCTCAACGTGCAGAACAAGAACAGCAGCTACTTTGTGGAGTGGATCCCCAACAACGTGAAGACGGCCGTGTGCGACATCCCCCCGCGCGGCCTCAAGATGTCGGCCACCTTCATCGGCAACAGCACGGCCATCCAGGAGCTCTTCAAGAGGATCTCGGAGCAGTTCACGGCCATGTTCCGCCGCAAGGCTTTCTTGCACTGGTACACGGGCGAGGGCCTGGATGAGATGGAGTTCACAGAGGCCGAGAGCAACATGAACGACCTGGTCTCCGAATACCAGCAATACCAGGATGCCACTGCTGATGAGCAGGGTGAATTTGAAGAGGAAGGAGAGGAGGATGAGGCGTAGTTTTGAGAGGATTAGAGAATGAATTTAGTCTAAGCAGGCAAGTGTTCACTGAGAGGAGAAATCTGTGCAGTTGTGCTGAAGCATGCATTTTTTTAATTTGGTGCTCTTCACTGTTGCTTCTGTCAGCAGTCTTGTATCCTTGACTGTCCCATGTAACAGTAGTTGCAAAGATAATTCAGAGTCTTCTGTTTAAATGGTAAACTTCTTGAACATAAAGGCTTTTTGTGTTCTAAATGGTGTCCTCCTACTTATTTCTTTAGATCAAGATGATCAACCTGATAAGCTCTTGTTGTTTTCTGTAACTTCATTTCTCAGTCTATACCTAAATCTTGTTTATACTTGGATTTTGGTAAAAGGTTAAACTTAATAAAACAAGATTTCTCAGGCTATTTTGTGTATGAGTTAACTATAGTTGCTCTGCTTGAAAATGTGGCTAGTTTCCAGTAATTGTGGGTTGTGTATTAAGGCGCTCATGTCTTAGTACTAGTCTATGGTTGGTGCGAAAGTTGCTTTAACTAATAGAAACTAGACAGTGCACTTAAGGAACTTCTATTTATGGACATACGTGGTGCTGAGTTCAGCCAGAAGGTATTAAGTTCCACATTACAAACTGTCAAAATTGATTTGGCAGTATAGCTGTGAACTTCCCTGTTGCCATTCTGCAACTCTTCATTTGTTTCAGCGACTCTAGCACACTGACTGTGGATAGCTGCCTGTGACTTTAACTTGATCCTGAGTTGTCCTAGCTGTCCTTACTCTTTCTCTAAACAAGAATTGCTCAAGACACGCACAGGTCTAGAATTGCTCTAGTAATATACAGTCATGGTCAAAAGTTTGAGAACCTCCTGCATGTCAGGTGTACTACCTTAAGAAGCTAAAGGTATTTTCCCCAGAATAGACACCCAACTGCTCTTAACTGTACAACATCTATCACTCATCTTCAGATGACTAAGGATGATGGACAGACTTCCAGGCAACACTTCTTAAAAGATTCCTGAGAATGTAAATGCAATCTCAGAATAGTAGTCCTGTCCTGGCCATGTCCCATATCCACATTATGCCTTTATACCACTATTTAATGTTCTTAAGTTGCAGCAGCAAATGGAGTTTCACTTGGGCAGAAGAGCGGTGCAGCAGACCTGCCCCTTGTTATGGGTAAGTGCCTCTGCTTAGGGTGAGGGAGAAGGAATTTGTGCTGCCTTATGGCCTGAAGGTCACAAAGAACTGAGTGAACTTCATGGGGGGACAATGCAGTCTGCTGTGAGTACAAGGTCTATGATCTTTTTTTCCTACACCTACAAAACTATAGAGTAAAATCCCCTCCAGGAAGAATAGTAGTAGAATACTCAGTCTGAGTTTATAGTCCTTAGTTATGCCAACACCAATTTTCAGAGAGCTCTTATCCTAAAATAAATTGTTTTGAGAACCATTGCTAATGCTACAAGTAAAGATAGGCATCATAAGTGCCTAGGACTTAATATTCTAGCTCCTTGCAACTTCACTTTAGCAAGGTCTAGTATCAGTTAACAACTAATGACTCTTGTTCTTTTTACTCTGAAAGAGTTAGTATCTGTATGAAGGCAAACTTTTTTGTGAATGCTTGCAAGGCATTACTGAAATAAAGACTTAAAAGGGAGCTACCGTGCATAACTAATCTTGTCTGCTCTAGCTCTGCTAACCTGTTTTGCCTGCAGACATCCCTCTGGGAACCCTGTTCCCTTACTGTTGGGTTTCAGATTGTGTGTAGGACAACAGGCAGGTCCATACTTTGCTCATACCTGTTGTACGCTCTGCAAAGTGCTCCTTCTACTCTATTGTACCCTCTGCAAAGGGCATGAGAAGCCCTTTGGAAATGCCTCAACTGTGCATAGGAATACAGCTGTATACTCTCACAACAGCAGCAGGCACTTGCGCAGTTCCACAATTAAGTAAAATGAGATTGTTGGAGCAACCGAGTTACCACATGCTGCCCCTAGGCCCCACAGAAACTAATAGCATATATGGTTGTCAGAGTAATTCTCCCTTGAAATTACCAATCTGGACTGCACTTTAACTTGTCTGCTATATATAGCTTTGCTTCTAAAGCTGAGAAGGGGACCCAGCCAGCAATTCTCTCTCCAGGTTTTTCTGCCTTTTTGGAAAATAATTATGGGGATGGGAACTGAACTAATGGTTCAAATTTCTTAGTGGTGTTTTTATTTTTTCTTTTTTTTTTTTTTTTTTTAATCTTAACTGAAAGGATGAAACCTGGCCTCTGGTAAAGGTCCTCCTTTCTGTAGTGGGACAGGCAAGTTTTACTACTGTTCAGCATGTTTAGCATCTAACTCTTAGTGTAATTGCAATGCCTTTGGATAATCCTTAATATACTTTCCCAAGAGGTGCTCTCAAACAGCTCACTCGATTAGAAAGTAGGACACCTTCCCTACATTGTTTACTGTTGTGTTTGTATTTCTTTTTCCTAAAGGAAGGCAAAGAATAGATAGATATACTCTGTGTGGAAACATGTCACTTCATAAATCCTACACAGCTTATTTAGCAGCCATAATCATATAAAAACACATATTATAAGGACTTCAGGAAAATATAGAAAGAGAGAACGCTGGAAAACCTAGAGGAGAAATTCAATACTGCTAGGTAGGAATAAAGACAATTATAATGGGAATGGAGGCTGCAGCCCCGATTTGTAGCTAAAGCTCAAAGATCCGTCTGAATCTCCATCACCCAAGAGACCACTGCACAAATCGGAGACTTGACTGCTCTGTTTCTCCGGTGTTTATGGTTATACTATTTCTTTTTCACAAAGAAAGTAGAATCACTGCAAGTATTTATGATTAGGACAAATTAACTTCCAACTGCCTTAAACCTGTTAGTATTGCTTTGGAACTGCCTGAACAACTCTATGGCTTAACTAAGGCACTCTTCTTAAAAGAGTGGTGATAAGTAGTGCAAATTCAGTAGGATACAACTTAGGCCACTTACAGTGATTTAATATAATTGTCATGAGAGAGGGAAAAATTAATAATATCAATAAAATTCCAACTTGCTGATGTATCAGACATGATGACCTGTAGGGAAGCCCCCCCTTTTGTTGACAAGCTGGTAGTGTCAACATCTCCTTTCATCTTCTTTGATGAGTAATGTGGCACTTCTTCAGGAGCACACGCAGAGTATGTCTTGATAATGCAGTTCTGAAAGGAAATGTCTCCTAGTAGATGTACATATAGTAAAGATATAAGGTTATAAATGCAACTGGATTGCTACATAGTTTTAATTTAAATAGAAATGAAAAGATGTCTGGGACTATTGACAAGCCAACTCTTAACTTCCTTTTTCTATTTAGATCGAGGATATCAGTTCAGAGCCAACAACAAAGTGGAAGGGTATCCCAGTCCATGGGCTGGTTCCTGGAAGTAGTCTGTCAAAAGCTTGGCAAAGGCTGGTTTCCAAGCACTTCTTAATGTTTAAGTATCCCTTGAGGATAGAGCCCTACATCTGTTCCAACAGATGTTTTTCCATCTGTCAGATGGGAGTGAGTAATTTTCCCTTTCCTAATGTATCCATAAGACATCCTTATGTCAGGAATTGGGGATGCAACAGCACTGGTCAAGTGAGAATCTGACTGAAATCCATGAGACTTACCCTGTTGAAAGAAGCCTTTCCAGAGGTATGAGGTGAAGAACACAGCAGGTGAGTAGCAGAACAGTTTGTAACCTCAACAGAAGGGGAAAAAAAAATCTTCCTTCTGCAGAAACAGGAAAAAAACCTGAATCCCACTCAAAGAGATTTCTTGCTTATAGATGTCAGTCTTGCTGTCTGCTTCAACACTGTATGGAGCTGGTAGGACCTTCTGGGTATTTAACTCTTATGCAAAAAAAATATTGTCATGCTGCCATGTACTACTTCAAATTAGAGCGCTGATGCCCAGAGGGGACTGTGGCTCTTGTGCTGAGATGGGCAAGTTTCCTTAACTTGCAAGGAAGAGATAGGAACCTCTAGTAAATACCATCTAGAACTCCACACCACGGAGTTCTCCCTTTGTTTCCTTCAACTTTTGCCCCTTTCCATAAGCCCCATGGCAAAACTTGTATATAATGGGT
This sequence comes from Crypturellus undulatus, assembly GCA_013389825.1. Lineage (NCBI taxonomy): Eukaryota > Metazoa > Chordata > Aves > Tinamiformes > Tinamidae > Crypturellus > Crypturellus undulatus. The sequence continues at coordinate 32,319 of VWPW01021530.1, read as the reverse complement.
CAGGACAAGGCCTCATATTGGGTTGGTGGATCCCAAGTTTGATGTTGCATATAATTCTCCTCTCCTAGCAAAAAAAGAAAATAAAAGAAATGCTATTTATTTTTTAAAAATGCTGTTAAACTATATTCAGTTCTACTTTTAAGCGGGTGGTGTCTTAATTACTGGATTATTCTTCTTTTTAATGAGCAAATTCTTGTTTGCTAAAGCTACCAGGAGATGGAATACTCCCTAGAGGGATCATGTGATGATCCTTTCTTTTGTACACACCCTTTCTCCCAAGGGATGTTTTTTTTATTTTTCCATTGCACACTACAAGGGAGCTCATGTATCTTTTTAGCGACTATTCAGATGTGGTGGCCTGCATAGGAGCCATCACTAATGCTGTTCTCCTGAGCACTTGCTGTGCAGGAGACGCTGTTTTCTCACTTATAAATAACTCCCTTCTCAACATTTCCAAACACTTTTCACCCTTTTTTTTTGAGTTCTAGAAAGCAAAGCTCATGACTATTGCAACATTTGCTACGTGCATACTTGTATAAGGAAATTCAAGTTAGGGTTTTTGCTTTTTTTTTTTCTCTCTCTCTCTGCAACAAATCTTTAAAAATAAGCACTAGGGATTATTCTTGTACATGGGATTTGGGATTTGTTTCCTCCACCACCCCTAAACTTGGTTACCCTAAGTGCACGTCTCCTGGTATTCCACCAGTCACCTCTGCTGATCTTGCCCTTTTTAGGATGGGAAAGAGCCGACTACTTTGGATTTCAGACACTTCCATTTTAGACTGTTGTAACCTCTGGCTTGCCTACCCGAAAATTTGAAATGGAAGTGTCTGAACTACAGCATGGGCATAGGAAAGTGCCATTGGAAATGATACATTTTAAGGAAAGAAGGAAATTTTTTAGACCTGACCCTACTGGACACTTCTCCAGCAGAAATTCTTTGAGTATTAATTTGAATATTAGGGAGGAGTTCTGAAAAGGATTCAGACAGCAAAAAAAAAAAAAAAAACAGGGCAGGTGATGACTCTTTTCTCTCTCCAAGCAATTTAACAAGACTGTTAATTATAATGTGATTTCTAGTATTTTATTTTCAAATCTGCTAAAAAAACGTATTTTAGAAGTTCATATATAAAAAGCTAATCTGTTTACAATTCTGAAGCAAACAAGAAGTAATTTAAGGGTAGGCTATTCTGTTTGCTCTACTGCAGGCAGAATTTCACCAATTAGAGGGGAAATCAAATTAGCTTTGCTAAATTCTTGTTTATTAATATTTGACTCTGGCACAATAGAGCATCTTTCTCATCTCCATTTATCCATATCTTATCTTCTTTGATGAGATTATTTCTCTCACTTGGCTTCCTTAGTTTTAGGGCACATTCTCCTTTTATGTTGATAAGAATGCATCTACCATTGTAGTGATAGAACTGTTAATAATAGTGCAACCTAAGCAGCATGTGAAAGCACTTGCTCCTGAAAATGAAATGGCTTCCTCTCAGATTGCAGAGCTGGTTTGGTAAACAGTTCTGTGTTGTTTTGCATTGAAAAATGACTCTGTGTTTTGCATGAATGCAATAGAAAGATGCTGCCTCTCTTCCCAGTGAATAATTAAACATGTTTTTCAAGGAGAATTCAAATGGCCTCACAAAAAACTTTACTAACATGAAATGAAATTCTAACATTTACTTCTTACACTTTGCTTCTGTACAACCAGCATAATGCTGACCTTATAGGTAATGAATGAGTATATGATTAGTATTTAAGCATCCCTGCCATGACTCCAACTCTATACTAGGAGTAAGCTGATACAGCAGGCTGGGATTAGAGATCTCCAGGGCTTAAAGAAAGCTGATATTCACAGAAAGAGGCAGCTCCATGAGATGGGCTAGGCTGATTTAATATCTTTCAGCTGCTAAAAAAGGATGATCCTGTTTCTGTGCCTCAGGTGATGTGTTCTTGTTGTTTCAGTTATGTTAGCTCTAGGGCTTCTCTGACCGCTCCATGAGTCAATTCATCTCCCTAAACTAATGAGACAGTAAAGGGACAGATAGGGAAGAAGCTGCTTCTTGGGTTAGGGAGTGTGTAGTGTGAGAGCTAGTGCAAAGAAAAGCTGAATGCAACTGAAAACGGGAGAGCATGGAGCAAGCTGTTAGGTCAGTTCAGCTGCCTAGTGGAACAGCACCCTGACGACTCTTGCAGAGGATTCCAGCGATTTTTAAACAACGTATATTTAATATCCCCATAGACGGCTGCATCTCTCAGCCGACTTCCCCAGCCACAAGATTAGTTTGCTCGGTGTCTATTTAATTTGCAAGTAACTATTGGCTTGCAAGGTAAAGCAAAGAGACTAAGGAACAAAAGAAGCTGTGACTAGTAGATCAAAGTCACTGTCTGTGCCTTGTTCTCAATGACGTGCAGGAAATAAGCTACTCTGGAAAACACTATTCTCGGCACTTCATCTATATTGATGCTGGAATCTTAGTCATGTCTTGACTGAAGGAGCTGGTTCATAGAGATAACAAAGACATTTCATCTAGTGAGCTATCTCAGGAGATGGATGCAACCTGGATGGGTGCAGGAGCCATCTGGCTGCTACCCCATCACATCTGGTACTCCGAGCAGAAGGAACGAGAGGCTGCATTGTTTTGCACTCTGCAGTGTTTCTTCTCAGTAAATCTGATGATGAGCAACATATTTTTCCCTTTCTGGAGCCATTTTGTGATACAATACCCCAGTGACCATGCTTACTGTGGTGACTTTCGGAAGCCAGATGAGCGGGTTTCTATTTGCTGTGTCCTGTAGACATAGAGAAATTCCTGACCTTCAGAGTTTACAGTATAAGATCTAACCAGAAACAAAGGCTAAGGAATAAGTATTAGTTTGTGAGGAAACAGTTCTTCCTGCAAAAGGAATGTAGGTCACTTCTTTACAACTAAGAGTGCCCCATGCTCCCGACTTGTTCTGCAGTGTGGCTCCCTCTCCTCTTTTGTTCTTGGCCAAACATAAAACACTCAAGGTACAATAAACACAAGCACAACAGACTACGATGAAACTGCTTTAGCTCATTCATAAATGCACGCTCATTATTGTAGTAGTATCTAATTGCCTCCAGTGCCTTCAGTGGGTTGTAATACTGAAGTAGAAATAGATCCTTTCCTACAGTTTCTGTTAGTAGAAGTAAAAAATACCTTCAGAATTATTCCATCTTCCTGCTGGCAGACTTTTTTCCCCTATCTTAATGCAGGTTTCAATCAATTAAGTATCACATTCAGGTGATCTCAGACAGTCTTCATCAGGTAGAAATGTAGTTCTTGGGTAAAAGACAAACAATAAGCTAATAATGAGACTGTGTTCACTAAGGTTCTCACATAAGCCATGTAGTCTCTGATAGGCATGGCCAAGCAATGCATGATGTCATGCATGGTAAATAAGCGAGTATAAAGCCACGGGAAGATGCTTGGTCTATTGCGTGGGTTGCATCTTTTTTCACGTTTACATATTTGCAATTCTTTTTCAAACAATAGGAAAATACAGACAGGCATTAAAATGTGCTAGGATTGCTGTTGCTTCCCTCGTGCAGCTCCTTTCCAAGGCTCTGCCGTTGCCTTGGAAACTGCGAAGGGCAGATTTGATTCAGCGTGTGACCAGGCTGCTGAGCTGCAGGCAGGGTTGCAGCTGCAGAGGGGCACAGGGGTGTTCCCACGCCCTGAGAATGCAGAAATTGGGGAATTGTGACTTTTATTTGTAATACACAGACTTTTAGAATTTATGAAGTGGTGTTGGAAAATGTAACAGGGAAATGCCATATCTATTCGAATGTCACTGATGGTTATGATTTTTAAAGTATTTGTTTGCTTAAATGTAATATTCTGAATTGACATTTAGGTAATAGATATTTAATTTGTTTTACAATGTATGAAATGTGTTTCAATGCTACCACAGGGAGGAAATTTATTAGCACTTAAATACATACCTCACATTAAATGCTCATTTTTAAAACCTGGGGCTACACTTCCCTCAAATGGTGAAGATTTCCAAAGGAATCCAAAGGATTTCTGGTGTCACAGTATTTAAGAAATTGATGGGTTCTTGATGGACACTCAAAATGCTTAACAGAATAACTATAAAGCTCTAGGTGTGCATAAAATAGGGCACGTTAGCTAGTGTGTGAGGATCTTTACGTGGGGAATGCTTTAAAAGCTGTTCCTTTGTAGATTGCAAAGAATAATTTGGTACCCAAAGAACACTTAAATGTTTGTGTGGATGCCATGCGGATGCCTGGAGGGGCAGTAGTATTGCAGTGCTACCAGTGCTGCGGAGATGTGACAGCCTGCGGCTGCCCAAAAGGGAGGGGGGACACGCCCATAGGGTATAGGAATGTATATGCATGCGTTACATGAGCAGTGACAAAGACTGTGTGTGAAGAAGCAATGCAGAAACGTGTTAAAAGAAAATATTGACAGCATTCTGGTTATAAAGGATACAATGCTTGAGAACAAGTTGATGAAAAAAATCTCTGTACTAGTGCAATCCTGAATATTTTTGGGTTGCAAAAGCAATGGCATAATAATACCACGTATTGCACCAGTCCACATTCATGGCATTTCACCACAGCTTAAGTTTCTGCCTTGTGGGAGAAAAAGAGCCACCATCCACACCCAAGTCACTTCACTGTTGAAAATATGTGTAAGGCAATTTTCCCAAGGTCACAGCGACGAAATGCAGGGCAAAGACATGATGGCTGCTCTCTAGCCACTGATATTCCCTGCCTTAGAAGAGGATGAAAGATCTGAATAAAACCAGTGGCTGTATGCAATTTATTTTGTTTTAAGCACAACTAACCTGAGTAATATGTAACTAACTCTGTTCATCTTGGTTGCAATTACTTTTGTTCCCGAAAATGGTAATGATGTACCACATTAATTATTAGCTCACCCTTGCAAAAATCTGCTGGTTTTGTAGCTGCTGCAGTTGCAACGTTAGAGCGTAGCATGACACAGGGAGCTGCAAGGCACCAGCCTGCTGCTACCAACCACATGCAGCCTGCCACTCCTTTCACTCCCTTCCGCAGGATCACAGTATCACAGACTTACTGAGGTCGGAAGGCCCCTCTGGAAGACTTAGCGCAGCCCTTCACCCAAAGCCAGGTACTGTAGGTACCTAGCACATGTTATTTAGGGTCCTGACCAGTTTGGGTTGGAACATCTCCTAGGATGGAGACTCCACAGTCCCTCAGGGCAACCTGCTGGTGAGTGCAGCCACCCCCACAGTAAAGTAGTGTCTTATTATGTTTAAACTGAATTTGCTGTACTTCTGTTTGTGCCAATTGCTTCTTATCCTAGCACTAGGCCCCACTGAAAATAGTCTGGTTCTGTCTTCTTTTCTGTCTCCCCTCAGATGTTTATGCATACAGATAGGATCCCTCCTGAGTCTTCTCTTTCTGAAGCTAAACACTCCTAGCTTTCAGCTAGTCCTGAGCAGCAGGTTCATGTCTCTCTTGTGCTGGGGAGCCCACAAATGGACACAGCGTTCCAGATGTTGTCTCACCAGGGCTGAGCACAGGGGAAGGATCACCTTTCTCCACCCGCTGGCAACAATTTTCCTAAAGGCTCTCGGGATGTTATTGGCCTTGTTTGTCACAAGAGCACTTTGCTGGCTTATGGTCAACTTTTCCACGAGGACCCTCAGATCCTTCTTTCCAAATCTGCTTTCCAACTGGTCTGCCTCCAGCCCGTACTGGTGTATGGGGTTATTCTTCCCTAGGTGCAGGCCTCTGCCCTTGCCTTTATTGAACTTCATGAGGCCCCTCTCTGCCCAACTGTCCAGCCTGTTGAGGTCCCTCTGAAAGGCAGCCCAACCATGTGGTCTCTCAGATATCCTCCCAGTTTTGTATCATGTGCAAATTTGCTTAGGATACCCTCTGCCCCATCGTCCAGATCGCTAATGAAGATGTTAAACAACACCGGCCCCAGTACTGACCCCTGGGGTATTCCACTAGTGTCTGGCCTCCAAATGGACTTTGTGCCATTGATTACAGCCCTTCATGCTCAGCAGTTTGTCCGGTTTTCACTTTATCTCATTACACACCTATCTGGTGTATGCTTCATCAGCTTGCCAATGAGGATGTTTCATGAAACAGTTCAAAAGCCATGCTAAAGTCAAAATAAAACTGCAACCACTGCTCCCTCCTTGTCCACTGAGCTGGTCACTTTGTCACAGAAGGCTACCAGGTTGGTCAGGCATGTTTTCCTCTCTGTAAATCCATGCTGACTACTCCAAATCACCTTCTTGTCATTAATAGGTTCAGCAGTGGCTTCCAGGATTATTTGTTCTATCACCTGCTCAGGGATTGATGTTAGGCTGAGCAGCCTGTGGTTCCCTAGATTCTCCTTCTTGCCCTTGTTGAAGATGAAGTGACATTGCTTTCTTCCTCTGGAAGAGTCCTCAGGAACCTCCCCTGATCAACACAACTTTATGAAGATTGAGTGGCCTTGCATTGACATCCGCCAGCCTGCTCAGCCTTGTGGGGGACAGTCCACCTACCAGGGCCCACAGATTTGGATATGCCCAGTTTGTTTAAATGTTCTCTAGCCTGATCCTCCTCTGACAGGACAGTGATTCCACTTTTGCATTTGTCTCAGGTACCTGGGATTCCTGAGGGAATCTCAGTAGAAAAAACAAGACTAAGAAGACACTGGGTACCTCAGCCCTTTCCATGTCCTTTGGTCCCTGCCCCATTCAGCAGTGGGCCCACATTTTTCCTCATTTTCCTTCACTGCTGACAGACTTATAGAAGTTCTTCTTGGTGTCCTCCACCCTTGCCAGATTCAACTCTAGGTACCTTTGGCTTTCCTAACCCTGCCCCTGCATGCTCGGACAGTGTCTCTATATTTCTCTAGGGTCGCTTGCCCCACTTCCTCTTCTTGTACAGCTCCTTTCCATCTCTGAGTTTAGTCAGGAGTGCATTGCTCATCCCTGCAGGCCTCCCACCATGTTTGTTTGCATTCCACCACGTTGGGATGGACCATTCTTGAGCTTGGAGGAGGTGATCCTGGAAGACCAATCAGGTGGCTTTGACTTTTCTTCTCAACAAGTCCTTCTCACAAGGGATTCTTCCAGGCAGGTCACGGAACAGGCCCAAGTCTGCTCTTCTGGTGTCTGGGGTGTGATCCTGCTATTTGCATCATTCCCTTCTTTCCAGATCCTGAACGCCACCATCTCGCAGCCACCACACAAAGCTGCTCCATCTGGCACAACTCCAGCTAATTCTTCCTTGCTTGTAAGTTTATATCAGGTCCACCAGAGACCTCTCCTTGTGGGTCATCAATCGCCTGCATCAGAACTCTATTGTCAATGCACTCCAAAGACTCCCAGACTGCTCGTGCCCTGCTGAATTGTCCCTCCAGCAGATGTTCGATTAGCATTTTACCATCAGCTTCAACAGTTTCTGTACAATTCATTATAGACTCTGCTGAAATGTATTTCGTGTGTTCTCCCTGGTAGCAGCCTAGAGAGGTTCATCTCCATTCAGATATATCTGTAGTTTTCACTGCTGCTGTTAAATCATCTTTCCTCCCCCAGTCTTCTGCCACATTGTATTTAGCACAGTTTATTTCTAGCAGAAAAGTGGAGATATTAGGAGCAGGATCCAAAATTTTCCATAATGAGGTATATGTCAGATTTGAGGTAAGACAGATTTGAGGTAAGACAGGAGGTCAGCTCAATTGTAGGTGAAAAAAAAAAAAAAAATCCCATTCCCATGGATGTTCAAAATGCTGCCAGGCCACTCCCGGTAAGAGCCATTTGCTCATGCTAGTGTAAAATGCCATGTTAGCCCTTCTGCATTCCTGAAATGAGAGACTCGCATAAATATGTTTGGCAGCCGTACCCAAAATAGCGTTAACTGGCTTGAAAGTTGGCATTGTCTCTATCATTGCAAACACCACCCCCATTTTCTGCCCGTTTTGTCTGGCTGAACTGTGAGAACGGGATGATTGTGCTTACCAAGTACCAGAGCACAGGCCACTGGGTTGCAACTAGAAACAGCCTCGGAGCGCTAAGAAAACACAGCAGGACGGGCCACATTGCACAGCTCCAGCACATCCGGCTCCAGTACATCCAGCTCCAGCGTATCCGGCTCCAAAAGGGGGACGTGTATTTCCAACAGGTGTTTCTAAAGCAAAGCAGCCTTGTTATAAGTTAATACTTGATTATACTTTATTATATATATAACTGCAACTGCTATAAGCTATTAAAACTTTGTGATGGCTTTTCTGCCATCCCCACCCCGGGCCATCCCACGCTTTGCCCTGTGCTGGCGCTGCTCCTGCCGAGCGGCCGCGCGCGCGGGGAGGCCGGGGCCGGGGCCGGGGCCGGGGCCGAGGCCCGGGCCAAGGACTCGGGGAGCAGCGCTGCCCCCAAGGCCCACAGCGGCTGCAGTGCCTTTGGCTCCATTAATGCCAGGACTAGTAGTGAAATAGCAAAGGAGCTGGAGGAACAGTTTTACACCCTAGTTCCTTTCGGTAGGAATGAGCTCCTGTCTCCTCTGAAAGACAGTGATGAGGTAAAGTCGCTGTGGGTCAAAATTGATTTGACTCTTTTGTCCAGGATTCCAGAGCGCTTGCCCGAAGAGCCGCTGGCCATGAGCGCCGGAGCAAACGAGGCGGCCAGCCTCCAGCAGACTAGTAGTGCCGCCCCCCTCGCAGAGAAGGGCTTACCGAAACCTAGAAGGAAACGCAAGGTGAGGCATGGGGCCGGGGGTGGCCGTGGCGGGGCGAGCGTGGGGCGCAGCCCGCGCCGCCGGCAGCCTCGCGCCCTTGGCTCCCTCGCCGCGGCACGCGCGGCATCGCTGCCGTCGTGCGGGCTGCCTCCCTGCCGGGGTCCTCCTGCAGCCTGGNGCTCGGGCGGCGCCGCTCAGCCCTGGCCCCGGCCGTGGCGCTGCCCGGCGGCTGCGCGTCCACACGCGGAGCTGGTGGCCGGGGCGCGCAGGGTGGCGTTGCTGGTGTCCTCGCGCAGCTAATCGCTGCCTCCTTGCCCGCGTGTCTTGCAGTTCTGGGAGGTGATCAGCGACGAGCACGGCATCGACCCCACGGGCAGCTACCACGGGGACAGCGACCTGCAGCTCGAGAGGATCAACGTCTACTACAATGAGGCTGCGGGTAAGTGACTGCTGCCCCCGACCTCCTTACGCATCTGGTAGAGGTGCCACCTCGCTGCGGCTGGCACAGCCCCTGAGTGAGAGCTTGTCGCTGCCGGTGCCTCTGAGGAGGGCTTTGTTTCCTGAAAGGCTGCAATGGCGCTGCCTGTCTGATGCAGACGTCGTGTCCCCACAGGGAGCTACCGTTGCTCTGCCAGGAGCAGTCGCTCTTGTGACCCTCCCTGGCTGCGGCCGCGGGGCTGTAACACGGCTGCTGCTTCCTCCCCCAGGTAACAAGTACGTCCCCCGTGCCATCCTGGTCGACCTGGAGCCCGGCACCATGGACTCCGTCCGCTCTGGCCCCTTTGGACAGATCTTCCGACCCGACAACTTTGTCTTTGGTAGGTGATGGTCTCCTAGGCACCAGCCACTGCATGCCCTGCGTGTGGGAAAGGCTCGGAGCTGGCCAGTGAGCGATGCGCCTGGGGCTCCCGTGGGGCGTGGGGGACACTGAATCCCCCGGGTGTGGGGGACACTGATGTGGTGGCACGTGCTCTGTGCTCTGCCTTGCAGGCCAGAGTGGGGCTGGCAACAACTGGGCAAAGGGCCACTACACAGAAGGAGCTGAGCTCGTGGACTCTGTCCTGGACGTGGTGCGGAAGGAGTCGGAGAGCTGCGACTGCCTGCAGGGCTTCCAGCTGACCCACTCGCTGGGCGGCGGCACGGGCTCTGGCATGGGCACGCTGCTCATCAGCAAGATCCGGGAGGAGTACCCCGACCGCATCATGAACACCTTCAGCGTGATGCCCTCGCCCAAGGTGTCGGACACGGTGGTGGAGCCCTACAATGCCACCCTTTCTGTGCACCAGCTGGTGGAGAACACGGACGAGACCTACTGCATCGACAACGAGGCTCTGTACGACATCTGCTTCCGCACGCTGAAGCTCACCACGCCCACGTACGGGGACCTCAACCACCTGGTGTCGGCCACCATGAGCGGCGTCACGACCTGCCTTCGCTTCCCCGGCCAGCTGAATGCCGACCTGCGCAAGCTGGCCGTCAACATGGTGCCTTTCCCGCGGCTGCACTTCTTCATGCCGGGCTTCGCGCCGCTCACGAGCCGCGGCAGCCAGCAGTACCGCGCCCTGACGGTGCCCGAGCTCACGCAGCAGATGTTTGACTCCAAGAACATGATGGCGGCCTGCGACCCCCGCCACGGCCGCTACCTCACGGTGGCGGCCATTTTCCGGGGCCGCATGTCCATGAAGGAGGTGGACGAGCAGATGCTCAACGTGCAGAACAAGAACAGCAGCTACTTTGTGGAGTGGATCCCCAACAACGTGAAGACGGCCGTGTGCGACATCCCCCCGCGCGGCCTCAAGATGTCGGCCACCTTCATCGGCAACAGCACGGCCATCCAGGAGCTCTTCAAGAGGATCTCGGAGCAGTTCACGGCCATGTTCCGCCGCAAGGCTTTCTTGCACTGGTACACGGGCGAGGGCATGGATGAAATGGAGTTCACGGAGGCTGAGAGCAACATGAACGACCTGGTCTCCGAATACCAGCAATACCAGGATGCCACTGCTGATGAGCAGGGTGAATTTGAAGAGGAAGGAGAGGAGGATGAGGCTTAAGTATCTTGTTAGGTGAACTTTGTAAAGCACGCATGTGTACTGAATGACTTCTGATAGTGGTGATGGTGGTGAAGCATGTTCTCTAGTTGCCATGTACCCTGTTGTCCTCTCAGCACTTGTAACATTGAAAGAATTCTTAATGTAACAGATCTGAATTCAAGTTATTACAATGTGTTTTTGTCCTTTAATGTTAAGATCACATAAAGGCATGTATTCTAGACTGTTTTATGTCTTTTTTTTAACATCTCTCTTGAATCACTAGAAGCCATTCGATTAATGTGACATGAAATAAGCTTAAAGGCATGTCAGAAATCCTGCAGCACAGCAGTGCCATGATCCACTGTGGCTTACTGTCTCTTCTGTTCTGAAATTCCTACTTTAGGCATGTAAGGGCTATGCTCCACAAACTCAATGCTTTCTCAGTTTGCTTATGCAAACTTTACCTTTTTTCCTTTTGGACTCAAACTTATCTAACTTGAATCAAAATGGAAAAGCAAGTAAAATGGCTAAACAGTAAAAGGCAAGATACCTCATATCTTATTTTACAGTTCAGATCATCCTAAGAAGTCTTCTACTTGTCTGTTGAATTCATCTGCGAAGCGCAGGTGTAGATTATGCTTTCCTTCTGGCATCAGAAGCAACCTTAAAAGACAAAAATCAGACTCTGAAGATGAGCTACATTCTGTGAGCACAGGTAATCAAACTAGTTGCAATTTTTACTTGCTCTTGTGTATCCAGGCACAGAAATAAAGGAACTTGGTAGTATCCCAGCATATTTGTTGGAAGTTCATACCTTAGGCTGTCAACTAAATAATAGTTAAATAACAAGCACCCTGCTCCAGAGTGGGAAGAATATTTAAATCTTAAATTATGATCTGTCCTAGACTTGGTTTCTAAAACCCTTTTTGTTTGTCTGCAAGGAAGATATTTCAGCTTTTAGGTGAGTAGACTGTCTCTTTTGAAGAAGTATGAAATATTGAGCTATCTTGCCTCTTCCAGGGAATAGTACTTGTGCTGGACAGTGTACAAAGTAATAACTACAAAAATAGTGGTGTTATTGTGTCACTACCCAAAGTAAATTACAATTTGGCTTTGGTTTCAACATGTTCTTCTTCACCCTTAAAGATACAACCATCCATTATTCCGTTAAGACCAAAAAAAAAGCAAGAATTTTAATGTAAGCTATAAACAAGTACCTGGATGTAATATGTATGATGTTGACCTCCCTAGACTAATAATACTGATATGAGCACAGTAAGGAAAAAATACAATTTACTATTTTTTTCCTGTCTGGGGAAAAAACAATACCTATATAGTGTGGGGATTATGCCTAACACTTAATCTTTTTTTTTTTTTCCTTCCATAAGGTTGAGGAGTGACTTTGGTCTGTCAATCACTGTAAGTTTTCAATAGACAACTGTAACATATTATCCTATGTTGCCTTACTATCATCTACAGCATATTTTTCCCTTCAAATTTCAAAAGATTTCTATTAGTGATGATAAAAGTTGCTTTATTTCAGGAGCAGGAAAAAAAAAAAGCTGTGCTATACCCACATCTCCACTTCCTCTAGTGCCCCTCTCTGACGTTCATTAAGTTTTTCAAAGAGGGAGAGCAGAATGGAGATGCACACACCTACAGTGCTGCAGATGGTTCTCAGCTGCCTGTTAAGCCATGCTGATAGTATTCAAGTATATCTGTACCATCCAAACATTAAATGATGGCAATTCCCTTGACAGAAACAAGCAACATATTCCTGCTCCGGTCAACACAACCTTCTGTTTTAATATTAGAAAAAAATCAGCATCTAATCTGTTGCTAACCATATGCTAAATTTAAAGTTTTCTTTCTCCTGCCCAAAGGAGAATCTCAGCATCAGTATAACAAGAGAAGGGGAGCATGTGGTTAAGTATTAAGCTATGTATAATTTTCCAAAACATCATTACTAGCCTGACTTATTTTCTGATAAATACACGTAAGGGGAAAGTACTTCAGCATGAAGACATGGAAAGTTCGGGCTTTTATTTTTGCACGGCAACTGCTAACGCTGCTTCCTTCTCGGCTTGTTTTCCAAAGAAAAACTTGCGGATCCTTATCTATTCAAGATCTGTGATGACTTGCCTTCAGAGCTCAAGGAACACTAATAAGATGCTAGGTGTCCTCAGTAGGCATGGTGGAAGAAACTTAACTAGCAGGCGTTAGAAAAATACCTGCCTGTGGCTGCTAGGAAGGCCTTTGGTGGTTGTGTCTCTTGTGGCAGACGGTATTTTTATGAAGAGGGGAGATGACTTTGAAGTAAATACATTACATTTCAGAGAGGTTATACCAATAAAACAACTTCCTTCACTCTGTGCTCATAAAAATGGCCTCTATCCTCCTGAATTTCTTCTCCAGTGCTATCCAGTGTGAAACCTTGCTTTTCTGTTCAAATCTATGAAAAAAATCAGCTGCTGAAGTCCCAGCTTTTTATAGGTGGCATTTCTGAAGTTCTGAAATGGAGCAGATGCTGCTACAAGATACTTCTTGAAAGATATTTCTTGGTTTTCAAGTTGGGAGAAATATCTCTGAGCATCACTGTATTATTTTTCTCACATTATTTTCTTTAAAATGCACAAAAAAGTCCTCAGTCTTTGCTGTCATTGTTCAAAACCTCAGTGCTCTGTGCTTCTTTCTTAAAAACTGGGAATGCTGCTCCATTCATAGCAGCTAAATTCTGGGAGTTAGTAGATGGGAGCAATTAGATACCATGTAACAAAAGGAGTGCAATAGCTATGATGGAGAATTTGCCTTTTTGGCCAAATGCTAAGGAATGTTTCTGTGAACAGGTGGAAGGGGGCAAAGGACCTTACTTGGGTTCTCTTGGAGAACATGTGGAGGGAGCTTATGAAAGCAATAATGCTTTTCATAGCACAAGAAAGGTACTATTTTTCTCAATGTAACTTACTAAGGAAGTTCATAATAGTTCTATCTATGGCAGAAAGAACTTGCCCAATCTTTTTTCTTTATTTATTTATTTTTAATAGCCTGGCACCCACTTTTTCCCTCCTTCGGTTGTGCTCTGCAAATAGATAAGCAATGACACATAACTCACCGAGAGCCTTTGATGTTCTCATGGATGTATTCTGCATGAGCGCGTGGAACCAAAGGGTCCTTCCCGCCATGAATTATAAATGTGGGACATTTAATGAGAGGCAGCAACTCTTGGCAGATATTACCTAGGGAGAAAATAAATGAAGGTCACAGTTTAATTTTAAATAGTATGAAAGACTGAAACTGATTCTGGAAAGGATTGTAAACTCTGCCATTGTTCAAGCCATTAGCTCTCCTTGTGACTAATGAACAGTTATTCTAGATAATTATGTAACTATGACTGTAACATTTCTTTCTTCAAAACACTATGCCAGTATTTCACTGAAATGTGCTTCATTATGGATGCTAACTTAGATGGACACAGTGGATGAAGCATTTCTGGCCCACATTTTTCCCAAGGTTGACACTGTCTATTCCAGGCAAATACATGCATCGCTTCCCTATCTTTATTCTTTCTTTTCTTAGAGTCTTATGGCCTCCATAATTTATGCCCTACTTACTTCTTTGTTACACTGGTTATCAGGCATCAAGTTATATGATTTGTTACTTTTACCAACAAATTAACTTACTATGATGGCTGTTATACCTTCCAAGTAAGTTCTTTGTTGCCTGCAATGTATAACCATTTAATACAAATTATCCAAGAAGTATTCAAAATTATTCTTCCTGACTGTTCCCTTTACAGAATGTTGAGAATAATTTTATGCCTAGCAGTCTTTAATCTCAATGGAACTAATTTTAATGCTTTCCTTAAAAGCTTTTTATCCCCCTACCCTTTTTTTTTCTCATCACTTAGTGTCCCAGTTTCCATACTCTTTGGCCAACTTTTCATATGCTCCTAAGAGAATTTACAGGCAAAACCTACTGGATTAATTTTAAGTTTCATTTTGAGTTAGCTTTATGTTCTATTTGTAAATGTCTCCTTACAGTTACCAATGCAGTTAATACATATATATGCATACTTTCCTTAATTCTTAAGTCAGTCACTGTTTTACAGAGCTCTCCCAATCATTTGGCTATGCATAGTGTCCCAGTTTGCAGTTCTGTCCATTAATTGTTTTATTTTTGAATGCTTTGTCCATAAACATCAAAACCCTGCACAAATATTGATTAAATTTCAGCCTAAATAACAAGTAATTTTTTTTTTTTTACCTAAAACCATAGTTAGCAGTCAAATTAATTAGAAATGAACCTGTTTTGTACTATAATCATTGAGTACTGCTTGCTTCAGTAAGAGCACCTTGTAAGAAAGTCTGGAATTTTGCAGCTTTAAGCAGCATGTTCAGTTTCATTAAATGCTGACATCCTCTTAGTGTTTATTTCTTTGAGCAGCTCAAACTAAAAGCTGCTCCACTTGGGGCAAGAAGTCTATTTCTTAAAAAGAATTTGATGATGTTGTTTTTGGCAAAGGCTTTATTATCTTCCTCTTAACTATTTAGTTTTCTAATCTGATGATTTTTATTAAACCCTTTTCTTCTGTTCACAATTCATGACCTTTTCTGTGGCATGACTTAAATTTTAAATTGCCTTCCCCAAGCTAGTCCTGGGAAAAAAATGGGGACTGATGGTTGCTAATATTTTTTGCAGCAAATGTTACGAGTTCTCTCAATATCTGACCCAGTTACAGCATCTGTGCAATTCAGCTCCTTGTTAAATTTCTCCATGTGTTGTCTTTTACACAAAGTCACTTCATCTCAGTGTCAGAGGCAGATGCAGACAGTAAAAGGATGTGACAGTCGGTGGCTTTTGGACCTAAGAATAAACTAGTTTTAAGGAGATGCTGTATGCTTTCTACAAAGTATACAATAAAACAACACCATAATTTGTTACATTTCTCTACTGGCAAAAATTCTAGTACTCTGTTGCTGATCCTTTGAAATCCATATGCAAAAATACACAAAGAAATAATTTTTTTTTTTTCTGTAGTACCTGCTGCCATTTAATAAATGTCACTTTTCATCTTTCATTATGACAGCTATGGGAAATATATATAAGAGAATTATAGACTCTTTGGTTTATGCAGTATGCATTTCTGTTTCAGGTAAATTAAAAGCAATTTTTCTCTGCATTAAAACAGAACTGCAGATTATTATTCATGATATCTTTGGTTGAAGAGGTCTATTGCAGAAATTGCAGAAATCTGCAGTGATAAGCATTAAATTATGATTATATTATGCAGCTTAATTCCTCTTTTTGTATTTTAAATACCTAAGCTGTAGCAACAGGATTTTTAAAATATATTTTTTGTAATTGAGTTCTCTGAAATTGAACTTCCTTCTTTTTGTACTCACTACACTCTATTCATTTTGAAATAGCGCTTAGGCTCCTGCTTGCAGAAAGGACAAAGAACACACCTCGCTTCTGGGATACCTTAACAATGTTACCAAGCAGTTTTCCACTGCCACTCAGAGGAGAGTTAAAAATACG
Source organism: Crypturellus undulatus (assembly GCA_013389825.1). Taxonomy (NCBI): domain Eukaryota; kingdom Metazoa; phylum Chordata; class Aves; order Tinamiformes; family Tinamidae; genus Crypturellus; species Crypturellus undulatus. Next base: position 16,035 of record VWPW01021530.1, on the reverse strand, counting down.
CTTAAGCAGAATCACTCCTGTTCAGGATGCATAAAGTGATGATTTAATAATGTACTTTTGTGGTGGACTGAGGGAAGAGTCTCTCCAGCTAAAGCTTCCCATAAATGTGTTTTCCTCCTGTACCTTGCTGGTTCTGTGAAGCATCTACAAATTAACTGCTTTACTCATGAGTGTGAGTCAGACACAGTTTTTAATACTTTAAATGCCATATGCAGAGGCCTTCCTTTTCTGCTTGCTAGGAGTACTGTTAGAGAGATTTTCACCCAGACCTGTCTGCTACTGTGTTTTTTTCCCATTTATCACCGTAAAAGTCTTTCTTACCATCTGATTTTTCTGCAAAGCGAGATATTCCATCTACCCAAGCTTCACAAGTTTTTGCAAAATACTTATGTCCATACATCTCTTCCAGTGGTTTCTTAACCTTTTCACTCCACTTTGAAACATCTCGGATACCTATAAAAAAAAACCAACATTGAAATATGTTAAGATTTTTCCAGCAACCAGATATGCTTACACAGTACTGTAAGCTCCTAATAACTATGAGCAAATTTTCAAAGCTGTCTGAAGATACATGTTTGAAAGCTGAATTTACATTCGATAGTTAACTCTGAGTAAGGCAGGGGATGTAAAAAAAATACATAGTTTTAGTATTTCTGCTAAGTCTTTTTGCAAAAGACTACTTTGTTACTATGGTCATGAGGAGCTAAAAAAAATTATCAAAGGCCCAAGTGCATGACTTCTGGTGTTTCGTTATGGAGGCCTTACAACAAGAAGAGCTCAAGGAGGTACTTTCCTTCTGAAAAAAAGACTTTTATAACAGTGTGCCAGAATTGGCAATCCTTTTTTTTATATCCTACAATCTTTTGCTTTGGCTCATGGATGGAAGTTCTCCCATGGTTCCTACCAGTATTCAGAGGAAGGAAGCTCTTACTAAGGCATTCCAGTAGGCTGACATCATGGCACATTTGCCATAGTCTAGGAGGAAAATAAGCAACTGTACTTAGTAGAGCCCTGTGACTCATGGCATGATGGCTAAAGCTGTACAAATAATCTACCATTCTGCTTTATTTATCAGGCTTATCTGTTTTGCCCTCTCAAACCTTGAGCAACACTCACAGTCGAGATACCCATAAGGGTCACAAAACTATACTGCACTTGTATGGCCTTGAATCAATAAACTCCCAAGTAACTCTGGTAGGGCAGAGAAGGTGAAAAGAGACTGAAAAGCACTGAATCATCAAACAGCAATGTCTACAGCTAGCAAACTTTTTAATTGGTTTCAAATGGAAAGCAAGGGAAGAGAGGAGTGAGGAATTAATTAGCTTGCATGAAACAGAACCTGTCCAGCCCAATGAGCCAGGCAAGAGTGAATGAAAGGGTTGTTTTAGAGCAGCCTCTATTGGGTAACCTCTGGCAAAATGAGACTGATCATTCCCGGCCAGCTTGTTACTGTGCAGCCCTTTCCCTTCCTGCATCCACCATGCTATCCTTGCAGCTAGTCTTACTCTACATTGAACAGGGAAAGAAGGCCCAATGCTGAAAGGGCACAGATAGCAAAGATGAATCCTTCTCCCCCAAGCAGCCTAAGAAAGATGGCCATTCTTGCAGGTACTAACTACGGCCCTTACAAAGTAAGGCTTTTTTTAAACAGTTCAGTTTGTTAGCAGAAGTTGACACACACATTTTGTAATTGTTATGTAATAAAAACTCCATATATATAAAAGCATGTAAAGAAATAATTTAGCACTTTTATACATTCTGTAAGCATTTTGTTTACTGTATTAAAAAAGAGTAATAACAACAATTACTACCATCTTCATAAAAAATTTCTATAATGCAGGTGAGGGAACTGCACACGTGCAATATTTACACTTGTATTTTAGCTGAAGCCAGGCAAGATTCCACAGCTGCTACAAATCACATTCCAGTTGCTTAAATTAAACTATGCTTGGTTACATTTGCCGAAAATTTGTATGATTAACTCTTTTAACATTTAATTCAAACATAAGGTTATTTCTGAGCACCTTACCAGTTTTTGCTGTTTTCCTTCAGAGGGACAGATGGTCAGATTCTGTTTCACATGAGTGGAAAGGGGATAAAAAATTTCATGCTTCTTCATTTTTCAAAGGTTTTGTAATTACAATAATGAGCTTCAAAGGAATGCAAATTATAAAGGAATCCTGGGATGTTTACTTGAATGATTCATTTGCTTCCTGAGCTCAAATGGTAAATTATGAGCTTGTTTTCTTACACTGTATTATATAGCCCCTAGAGGCAAAGGAGTTATATATTAGCCCAGTAATTTTCTGTGGACCTTCTCTAAAGGTTGTGCAAGATCTGAGAAAGAAAATCAAGCCTGGAGTCAATTGCTTTATTTGGAATGTATTTGTTGGAATTTATTACAGCAACATTTTTTTTCCACTGAAAACTACTGATAAACTACTTGCACTTTATGCTTTACCAGTCTTTGTTAAATGGTTTGTTATTTTTTTAATCTTACTATATTAGCTCTGGAGTAATTGTTAGACTTGTTTTTACTATAGCTTTAAACTATCTTTGTTCTTAGCAACACGGTGAATTTTGTGCTCTGTTACTTCTTTTGTTTTTGTTGTTATGTCCTCAACTCTGTTTCCACTGAGTCTTAAGATGACTAAGATCCTCAGATCAATGAACACCCTCCTTCAATAATATGATTTTCTTCTACTTTTAAATTTGTACATACCATTATAAATTCTCACATCCTCTTGAGTAACACTGGCATTTGCTCCCCAAACCACCAGCTTGTGGATAAGAGCTGGATACTTTGCAGCTGCAATCAGTGCTGTAATGCCACCATCACTCCATCCCAGCAAAGAGAACTTCTTAAATTTGAGTGCCTTGATTGGTATAAGAAAGTTACATGCAAATCATCAGCTATTTTATCAACAAATATCAAATATTTCTTGAAAACTATCTGTACAGATTCAAATACAACACTAAAAAAGAATTATAAGTAGCTTTCATAACTAGAAAATATAAATTTTCCATGATGCAAAAAATGATCAGAAAAAAGTCAAACATTAATGAAAATAAATTATATCTTCCCTCTTTCTTGCCACTTCACTGAAACACAAAGTAGTCATATTAGTTGCATTTAAAAAGCCCTGCTGAGATTAAGCCTTGTTTATTTACAATGGAAACTGAAGACTTTTTCACAAGAATATGATGGTGTGCAGAGCTTCACAATTCTCTTGGTGTAAAGTTGGCAAAGAAGGACCTTTATAGTGTGGAATGGTATATAATAGAAGACCAATATAAGCTGAAGAAAAGGATAAGTCTAAATTACTATTATTATTTAGTGAAAAGGCATCTGCACAGTAATGATCCCCTCAAAATACTTACACATTTTCTATGCAATTGTTTCAAATTTTAGGGCCTACCTCACATGGGCTGATGCTTGCTTCCTAACTTATAATTGTACACTTTAAATGTCACTTTATGGTGAATTACAGTTCCGAATATTGATACTGAAATATTTCCTGCTCCAAAAAGGAAGGCTGTGAGCAAAAAAGTACGGTAACCAAGACCTTCATTCATTCTCACTTCATTCACACTGCCTTCCACTATAATTTGTTTTCTCATACATAAAAAGATGCTGGAGGGGGTAACAGTAGTGACAGGGAGAGGAATTTGCATATGTGGTGTTCAGTGGGCAGAGGGTGAGGAAGTGAGAGTGACTCAGAGGCAAAAGCCTGACGACTGCACACAGACAACGCTCAGTGGCTAAACAGTTCTTTCGGGCTGCCAAACACAAGCCTTGGTTTCTGAGTTCTCTAACAACTACAGTAAGAAAACTTCAGTGATTTTTAGTTTAGTGGCAGAGATTATATCCTTTGAGATGAGATTAATGGATATACTGTGCTTTTGAAGGAAAAAGAGAAACAGTTAATTGATTTAGTTCAATTTGTTCCTTGCTGTTCTATTGCTGGAGTCAGTCTTGTTTTCTTCATACAGAAGGAAAAAAAAAAAAAAAAAAAAAAAGGAAATGAGAAAGAAAAGAACTGCAGAGAGATAATGAGCAGCTTCTAGGAGCTGACTCCTGTTTGTAAACTTGATGCTCAAGTGAGCAATAGCCTTATCAGTCAACTAGAAACTTGGCAAACTAGTAGCACTATCAGGTTTTCTGCTTTTGTTTTTTGTTCCTTAGTACTAGGCTTGCTCTAGCTTTGCTCAAAATTAGACTTTACTGAGATAAGCTGTAATTAGCATACAGGGGGGAAAAACGTAGGAAAAAAGAAAAGGACAGACCTGACAGCAAGAAAAGCACCTTCAGTTTTAAAAAATCACAGATTTACCCTGGCCTGCTGAAAAAGCAGTCCCCTGCAACCACCCTTCAGCGTAAGGCCCTGGAAGGGTTACTGGTATATCTGCAAGCAGCAGGAGTTGGCAGCTACTCTTGTAAAACTTCTTAGGGTTTTTTTGTTGTTGCTACTGCTGTTTTCCAAATGCCAAAAGCAAATTATGAAATTCAGTGCTGGCTAACGGGCAGAACAACCTATTAAAATTTTTGCCTAACCCTTTAGCTGAAATCTGTTTGCTTCCAGTTGCTCCTCTTGTTTGCTAGTCATTATCTCAATGAATTCATTGGGTTGTCTCAGTATGCCTTTGCAGTGAGAACAATTTTACTTATTCTCTTTGGCCTTCCAAAAAACAATGAGATATAACAAATGTGTTGGATGTGGAGAACATGCTTATTTGTTTGCTCTGATCTTGAACTATTCACAGTACAGGTCTGTGCCTAACATTGGCAACAACCTAAGAGCTGATTACAACAACTAATCTGCAGGCAAATTTGTGCTGGCCCTACCCTTTTTGAAATCACCTCTTCCATCCAAGCCTATGTGAAATGCAATCAAATGATCATGTATGCCCTCACAAAAAAAAACAACCAACCAGACAAACTCCCCCCCAAAACTTAGAGCCTTGAGCTGTAATACAACAGCGCTCAGTACTACGAATTTCCATCGGCTCAGAGGAGATACACCACAAATAACAGCTGCAATTAATCTTCAAAAAATTTGGAGGCAGAAGCCCATCCTTTCATAGGGACAGTAGGTCTGCACAGCAAGAGCATCTTAAATGTCAACACTAATTACCTCCATAATGAGCATTTTAATGCTATTGACCTTTTTTAATGTTGAGATATGGAGATGGAGTGTGGCAAAGCAGACTTTAAACATTTACTTTTTTTCCAACTGAATTCACTATTTGCATTTTGCTGCTGTTGTTTCAAGTTGACTCTATCACAGAACACATACAGTGAGGTAGAGCTCTGACATCTGTATCAACCTGCTAAATACTCTGCAGAATTTTAACTTACTATTTCACAGAAGCTTCCAGCAGTCACAGCTCCGAGAAAGAGGTCAAAGCCTAGAAAAGCCTCAATGAAGGTTCTGAAGGCTCACCTATACAGATGGGCTTAGTGGTGCAGGTTGTGTAAACCAACACACTACTGTAATGCCCTCTGCATTAGGATAGTTGGGACACAACATCATAGGAATTAAGACTTTGTTTTATTCTGGAAATCCTAGATGTAATCATTCCTTCATTTTTTTGCCTTTATATTTTAAGCTAAAATAGAAGCAAGATATCCATGACTACGAGCTACCCTTGCTCAGAAAGATTTAAGTAATTTGTTATTATACATCTACATTAAAAAACTTCTTAAAAAAAGAATGCAGTTACATATAATTTTGCTGCCAATAAATCTACTAATTTGTTTTGGCAACTTTTTAACATTAATAAGCTGCTGACCTGTTTGTTTGCAGACTACACAGCTTCATCTTTTTGGGGATGGCTTTGTTTTTTAATCTGCGTTTTCAGTTTTTGAAGAGAGGCAGAAAAAGTGTTACAACTTTTTAAACTGGAAGTTTGTCACCTCTCCCTGGCAGCATATTTATTTTCTGTATTACTGTAGCAGAATAAATTGGTGATTCAGGAGATTATTTCCATGGTTAGAGAGCAAAACAGTATCTTTATTCCAATAGCTGTCAGACCTATTTTGTTTCACTATGCAGAATACTCCAGGAAAGCTGCATTTTCAATTTCAAATGCTTCTACAAGGTTACTGCTCGTTTCAGAAACACAGTTGGATTCACTATCTGAATCTTGTCTCATATTTGTGGAATTTTAATGCTCTGCCAACTTTCTTAACATGGCCAAAGAAACTGTATAGCGTAACAAAACAGAGCAAAGTATTGGTTAAAGCTAATGACTATAAAAATCAGACAAAGAACACAGATTTGAACTGCAGAATCTCTAAGAAGGAAAGACGATGACAACTTAAGATCATATTCTTCATAATCAGAGTTGTTTTAGTTATTAAGATCTGGTATGATTACAGGAATTCTTTGATTTCTTATACAAGTTATTTTGGTAATAGGCCTTAAAGCTCAAAATGTCAGCTTAGTTTCTAGGATCAATGTTTCTGATGAAATGGGCTGCTCTATTGCCAAGACTCCATTAGCTAGAATTTTTCTAAGAAGGCTTCACCACTGTAATCCCTGCAGTTAAGCCACTTAGCATAGGCTTTGGTTTTTCATACATGCTTTACCTACACTTTACATGGCTCCTCATTGCAAACCTCTTAGGACAAGGTATTTTGGAGTCAAAATGTATTGCTTTATAACTGATTCCCACTGTTGAATTTTTGTATATTGGAAAAGAGATGGATGATGAAAATATTTTCCAGAATAGCTTTTAAGCTCTCATTTGTACATTCTTCCGTGTAACTTGCTCTCTACTGGGGGTTATATACTTAACAGTACTATTCCCTCCTCTTCAAAGTTTGAAGTTTTAGAAATACATACGTTAATAATAAGATCTCAAAGTAGATTTACCTGCATAAGATCTACAGCATCTTTTGCATCCCTCTCAAAGAAATCTGGAGGAAAGTCCCGAGGTGGAGGGATGGATTGTCCATATCCCCGAGGATCCCAGGCAACAATTGTGAAAAGCTGCTTGTTCATAGACTTCAGCTGTGGTCCAAAATCGGTTTGACCACTCCCTGAAACATCATCATTTTTCTGGTTAAAGTAACCATTCATACATATATAGCATACATACAAAATATCTTAATATACAACATGAGACAACCTGTTTCTTAATTCTAAAAAAAGATTAAAAAATATTGAAAAAATATTTTATTTCTGCGTATTGCAATCAGGAAATACCATAATAAAAATCTACAGAATACTTAGTAATAATAATATAATAATAATATGCTTAAAGCAAACTATTTCTATAAGGCCTGCAAACCTTACTAATTGTTTTGCTCTACACCAAAGCTCTAACACAGAGTTAATAACTCAGCTATCTAGAATCAAACAGGGTATGACTTTATCTTTAATGCTGATAAAGCAGCGGAATGATCATTGCTGTTCATCTGGACAGCACAGAAGAAACTTAGCTTAATGGAAAGCTATTCCACTAGCCTAGAATTATGTTAAACAGGGCCATATTCAAAGTCTGGGTTAGGAAAATTGCTGAAGGACGGATTTAAATTTGAACTTTTGGTTGAACAATCTAGAACAATTGCTTCCTTCTCAGTGAAAGGAGAGGAATATCCTAACTTTAGCTAAGAAGTTTATGGCCTATAGGTGAAAAGTACTGTATGATATGGAGTTTCTTATTGATAAAACGCTTTAACAAGACAACGGATATTTAAATTAAACTTTCAATGCTTTATTGACTGAGGAAACGGTGGTGACATGAAAGTACAAAATAGTAACATCTTATTTTTGAATATGTAAGTTACCAAATAGAAGTCAAATACAGCATTTTGTTTTCTGATGCAGAACTGTTTCCTTTATTAACGACTTACATTTTCAAAAGATGAAGAAATGAACTGCTCTGATCTGGAAAATACTATTGCATTGAGCCACCTATGAACACTAGCATGAAGGCAAGAAGACTACAATTTACTGGTCATGTGTTAACAGTATCAATACTATTGTGAATAAAAATCTTCAGCTCTAGTATATCACATTTGAATGATACAAATCAAATATCAAAATGTCTATGCATAACTATGTTATAAAGTCTGTTTAAGGCCATTTATGATTTGTACTTGGAGAATCATGTCCTTAAGTATCTCCTGCTATCTCATCAGTTGGTCCATATGACAAAAGAGGCTCTATATACCATGACATGATGAGCTGACTACAGTCTGATTGCAGCTCTTCTCCCTTGCAATACCAATCAACACTGTAGTCAGCAGCAAAATAACAGGTGGTTTGAAAATAGCAATGTAGCATCATTTATTACAATCATGTATTTCTAAACAGGCTTTATATGAGGTTCTTCAGTACCCTGAACATGCCTGTCATGCTATATTTTTTGGAACTTAAAAAAAAAAATCCACAAATGAAAAGCACATCCAGATGCTGTGTTTTCTTGGTTTACTTAGTACTTTTCCATTTAGGAAGAAAAATATAATTTTATTTTACCATATGCTATTAATAATCTGGAGACTGATTAATTCCACTGACCTAAAAGCACTTACCTTGTTACCAGCACACTTATTAGCCTGTTATTATTGTAAGTAGTATATAATATTTTTAAAAATTTAGGATTCAAAAGGAGGACAAATCTGATGGTTTACTGGTTGGTGGTTTGTTGCCCAAAAATTTAAGGCCATGGTTAATAATGGTAAAGATACTAAGTCTTAACTATCAGTATTTGTAATAATGCTAACTGAGCAAACACCGTGTACAGATAATATTACCTCAGAACAGTAGATGTCCTATTGACATGCTGGTATGAATGGCCAGCAAGTTTGAGTGGTTGTGTAGTACTGAATGTACTGCAGAAATCCAGAAGAAAACCTTGGGTTAATTTAAAAGGTTGTTATCAAAAACAGTGATCTCATCAGCCAGATATCACACCACCAGCAGAATCTGTTTTCCATCTCTAAAAGCTACTGAGAATCTTAATGATGTTCCCATGAATGAGAGAAATGTGAAAACACATTTTAAATCAAAAAGCCCATTTCATCTGTGTCTTTTACATTATGGGACCAGACTGCAAGTGCTGCATTACTACTATTAATTCCACTGGAATGCACCTCCTTTCTAAAAAGGAAAGCAGCCTTCAGCCTGTGTGACAAATACAGCTCACCTTATTTTTTTTCGATACTTTATATCTTGTGTAGTTATTTTCCACCTGTGCAGTCAGATCCAAAAGGTATGAGTGACTCTGTAAGGCCACAGAGCCAGTATGATTAGGTATGAGGTGCTTGGGGAGACACATTAAACCTTTAAAAACAGTTTTTTGGTTACCATAACTCTGCCTTAATTTATCTTTCATGTGTAGCATTCCTTTTAATGATAATACTTCATAATCAGGTGTTAAACATATTATAAAATAGTTTCGTGTACACTAGCTCAGGAGCAGACAGGATACAAAAGAGGTAGTTGCTCCATCAAGAAACGACAAAAGCTCCCCACCTAGCATGCCAGGAAGCAGAAGAACTGCGTGGTTTCCTTCTCCTGTTTGCTGATAATGCAGGTGGACTCCATTCACTTGGATTTTGGCAGATTTTATTGAAGTACTGGCGAAACAGGAAGGGGAGGGAGAGAAAATGCAAAACATTCAGAGAGAAAATTATCACCACTACATGCTCACTCAAGGAATATAAAATGATTACTTCTTCTAAATATGAAGGACTATACAGTGAAATTTCTATGGGTCACTTGCCCTTTCATGAAAGCACAGAACATGACTGGGGAATAGAAGTATTCAATACGTCACCCCTATGTAACATTTGTACCTAGTTTCACAAAGGCAGCTAAATGGCTTAAGCCAAGGGGGACAGCCAAGGTGCGGGCATGACTGTACACTAAGGCGAACATAAAAGCACCTTTAAATGGCTGCAGAAATGTGTTGAAATTAGAGTATTAGAGGCTAAACCTCATTCTGTCACAGACTAACTTTCAAAATGGCTGGTGTTCACCTTGTTATTACTAAACTGAAAATCACCATCTGCCAAAGAAACTGCAGCCTATAGTTGCAGTTTCTTATGAACCACAGGGCCTGCATGAAAAACACTGTGCACTGAGATGGGGCTGCAGGGGTGGGAGAAGACTGTGACAATAATAATTATGTCAGTTCAGCCTCAGCAGGGGGTAATGCCTAATTGGAAAACACCACGTGACAAAAATACCCTGAAGAAGCATGTTAAGTGGAAGAACGTAAACTATCCTGATTACAGAAACTGACACAGGGAACAACATTCTCCCTTAAACATGTAAATTAACCTTGCACTACAAAATATGACCTATTTGTAAATGCAGATAGTTAACTTGTGAATCTATTTATAGACACAAACTCCTAGTGAGAACACAGAAGACACATATATTGATATGGAACCAGTGCAAATGATTGCATCAGGACTCCAGCTAAGTTTGTGGCCTAACACTTGCAGAGGATCTTTTTATCAGACTAACTTATTTTGTCTAAAGGTGGCAATATGAGTTTTGCCAACTGATTGCCAAACAGCTAAGCTTTCACTGCACTTTTGTTTACCTAGATTAAATATTCTTGCCCCACTGAATTCATTAAAGTACAGTGAAGTACAGAGTCTCACTCATGTAGAGATCAAAATCTAGGATTTAAAAGTAAAAGATAAACAAAACAACAAATAAAGCACTTAAATCATTCTCATGATGCAGGTGAAAATGAACAACAGTCTGTGAGCTCAGGTTTCCCCCAGCTCCTAACAGTGGCAGATTGAGCTGCAGAACTTGTTCCATGTAAAGCCACTCGGATTTCACATAAAACTCTGGTCTACACAGCACATCTAACAATGCCACGTACTAAATCAGGGCTGTGATTTTGCAGAATAGGATCAGTTCTTTCCACTTGTGCAGATTCAATTTGGATATTGGAGCATAAGTGCAGATAAGTTCAGGAATAAATACAGGCCACACATCAAAGAAAGCCAACACGCCACTAAAACTCCTGCGAATTTTGCTGAATTGTTACAGCATGATGTACAAAATGATTATTCTGGCAGTATTCTTTAACTTATTTTAAGTATATTCATCACATCTAATACAGCTATGCATTTCAATGCTTAGCAAATTCTGAATGTAGCTTTCAAATAAACTTTCTTATCCTCTTTTTTTTAAAATATGTAATAGCTTTTCTTTTTCTCTATAAAAGGAAACACTTTATTTTTCCCCAGTATACCAGCTCTAAGTTTGCTCTCATTTCAACAGGTTACTTTATCATAGTTCTTATCATTGCAGTTAAGCAGCTCGGTTTTATGATTCTGATTAATAAAAAACAAAAACATGACCAGTTCTGAACAAAACAGGAATAATCACCATCCTGCTACCTCTTTAAAGAGGTAAACACAGTGTAGTTTTCATAGGCAAAAGTAATTTATACTCTGCTTTCCTGATCCAGATGGTACTTTTTTTCTCCGTGGTTCACCTTTTCTTAAGATTAATTATTAATATCATGGGCTCAAGGATTTGCCAAGTTTGTCATGCTTTTCTGTTCTTGGATTACGTCCGAGTGTCCAAGTCTGATGAAATAACAGTTTCACAAATTTTTCAATTTTCAATACTTTCTATATTAAGAATAGTAAGTTGCTGTATACACATGCCAAGAAGCTGTACTGAAATTGGCTCCCCCTCTTACAGCTTTGGCTCCAGTCGCACCAAATTTCTACAGGTGCAAAACCACTTCAACATGATAGCTACCACGATGACTTCACTTCTGGTATTTTTTTATAAGACTGCATTTTTCACTGTTTGGCACGGCCATGTTTGCAGAAATAACATTTCAAACAGCTGTCTGCAAGTGAGGTGGCAACGTTAAGGCTTACATGGTGCCTCTATTCATTGAGGCCGTACAGTTGCAAGCGTGCAGGTGCAGAGGGGTACTAAACCCTGTGCAGTGCCTTGTTGGGAGTCCATGCAGCTTAACACGTGAACTATGTTTCTGTTTCAGATCCGTTACAAAAATAAGCCAATCTTTATCTGTATAAGCAACATTATGGTAGAACATTGCTTTACTTAACAGAATCTGCATAGCAATCAATATCACTATTAATCTGACGAGAAGGGGCCTAGGGTGCAACGGAGAGCAAGCAGCCTTGGAGAGAGCTCTTCCCCCCTAAAACACCTTCTCTCCGCAGTCCCCAGAGCAAACGCGGACCCGCGAGGCCGCCGCCTTTGCCAGCCCGCCCCGCTCGCTCTTTACCCGCAGGAGGCGGCAGCCCGGCGCGCCGGCGGCGCGGCCCGCAGCAGCGCCCGCANNNNAGCCATGTCGCCGCGCCGCGGCTCCGCCTCCGCCTTGCCCTCCTCCCCAGCCGCTCCGCGCGGGCCCGCCGGGCTTTGCGCCGCGGCGGCGAGCGGGGCTCTGCAGCCCACAGCGCGCCTGGCCTTGCCCTCCCCGGGAACCCAGAGAGGCTCCGCTCCGCCGGGATGCCCACGAGCTCTGTGGAAGCAGAGGCCGCCCTGGCACCTTCCTCCCTTCAGCGCGCAGTCTAGGAAGGGCCAGAGGCCCCAGGACCAGCGCAACGCTCAGGAACGCTGCAGGGTGTCCACGGCCCGAGGGGATTTTTCCTCTCAGCGGTGCGTGCAGCAGCGGCTCATGGGCAATACTCTTAGCAAGCTCGGGAGCACCAGCTGCCACCGAAGTGAAGCTGCCGCAGCGCTTCGCTCCCTTCCAGCCGTCCCTCACCGAGGCGGCAGTGACGCCCCGCACCGCGCGGTGATGGCGGTGGCTACGTGTGCTGAAGGTGGTGGCTACGTGGGGTACGGGCCAGGGGGCCTCTGGAATGGGTCTCCGGAAGGGGATACACGCGGGCCTCTGGGCGCAGAGAAGCGCCGAGAGCGGAGCAGGCGGCTCCCTGCGCCCAGGGCGCCGCGAAGCCTCCTCGTGAGAAGACACCCCCGGGCCGGGGCGTGAGCCGCAACGGCCGCTCACTGCAGCACCCCCTCCCCCAGCTGCGCACGCGCACACCCACAACGGCAGCCGCGCGAGGCAGGGAAAACGTGTCCCCCCCCGCGCCATCTGATTGGCGTTTGCGCGTGTCACTCACGGCAGGGCGACCATTGCTGAGGGAGGGCGGTGGCGGCTCCTCCTTCGCGTCCCGCCTCTCGCCGGCAGCCGTTAGCGCCCGGGCGCAGCGCAGGAGCCGAGGGCGACGGTGCGGGGGGCGGCTGCTGCAGCACGGGGAGCGCTGGGGCGGGGAGGAGGGGCCGCCTGTTCTTCCCGCCCATCCGCTTTTCCGTCCACTCAGAGAAAAGGGGTTTCTGTGAGGGGACTCAGTGTCCTGTTCCCATCCCAAGGCCAGGTTGGATATTAGGAAAAGTTTCTACACGGAAAGAGTGGTAAAGCTTTGGAACGGGCTGACCCAGGAAGTGGTGGAGTCACCATCCCTGGCAGTGTTCAAGAAACAGGTAGATGAGACACTTACAAACATGGCTTAGCAGGCAGAATGTTGAAGGACTTAACGGTTGAACTTGATGATCTTGAAGGTCTTTTCCAACCATACTGATTCTATGATCACTTAAACTTTTCCACAGAAACAGTAGGGTTAACTGCATCTGCAAACACCCATTTTTTACAGTATTTCTATTTTTCTATTACTCTCTCCTCCTTTTTCTTTCTCTTCTCACGAGAGCTTCTCCTTTCACCAATTTACCTCTACCTCTCCTCCAGTTGTATGATGAATCCTTTTGACTGTATCCCTTAGCTATTCACCACCACCAGGAGAATTTTGCATTTCCTTCAGCCATAGAAGTAGGAGCTATGTAGGAAAAATAAGTCCCTACATATCCTACATATGTAAATATGCTGCAAGTCTAGAGATTGAGAGGCATTTTAAACAGGAGTGATTGGGATTACAGGAGTGATTGTGATTGGGATTACAAAGCTTGCAGGTTTTCCCTCTGAAGCTCCTAGCAAAACAGGAGAAGATCCTCTTTAGGTATAGCCAAATAGCAGAATGCAGGACAGTTGAGCAATGCAGGATGAGCAAGCTACTACCTCTTTTGATTAGTCAACTGTGAGCTCCAGTCATTTTCTGACAAAATGGGATGTGGGTAGTGACCCTCACAGCACAGATGAGCTCCAAAAGTAGGTCAAGGCCCTTGAAACTATAGAGTTTCTAGGTGTTGTTGGCAGAGAGAAGGCACCTGGTTCTGATACTGGATTGCTTGTGATTAGCTCTACTAAAGACCTTAGACTTGAACAGTTTGATCTGCTCAAGGGATAAAATGAGCCAGCACGCTCATACAGCTGAGTTAATCTCTTTATGTGCTGGCTGTCACTGTGCCTGTCACTCCCCTCACAGATTTGTTGGTCCTGTGCAAACAACTGGCATTAGAATGGAAGGGGCCAACCTTTTGATTCTTGGAGCAATTGTGGAGCTTCCAATGAGCTCAAGCTGGTATGTAGAGGCTGGCCTGTTTTGAGGAAAAGCTTCTCATCCAGGCATAAGGCAGATCATTTTCCTGGATTTGTTTCAAGCCTTGTACCACCTCTAGAGCCTTCAGCTTGAAGGCTTCACAGGCAGAGGGTAGGTCATTACTTTGGCTAGTTGTTCTCTTTCACACTTGGGACAGAAACACCCCTGGGAAAGAGGTCCCTCTTGCTGGTACTGTAGAAGCGACCTGTGAAGTTCAGCAGAAACTGAGGCGAAGTGTTCTGGGATACAAAGGCAGTCAGGCCGCTCCACAGGTATTGTAATGTGACCCAAGTAGCATGGGCACTTGATGGACCAAGTTTGGCCATCAGAGTTCTTTATTTGGGAAATCCCGACCAAAAATGTTGGCAATGCTGAGTTTCTGATGCCATGCCAAGGGCCCAAGGTGCACATACTGAAGACACTCCCCAGGGGAGTCACAGTCCCCAGTGAAGCTTGCACTGTCGCAACTGGCCCAGCTATGTGAGGAGCTTCTCTCGCTACCCCAGTTAAAGGCAGAGTTATAGATTCTCACCATGGTTTAAGTTACAGAATCATAGAATCATTATGGTTGGAAAAGACCTTTAAGATCATTGAGTCCAACTGTAAGCTCGTCACCACCATGCCTGATAAAACATGTCCCTAAGTGCCTCATCTGCATGTTTCTTGAACACTGCCAGGAACAGTGACTCCACTACTTTCCTGGGCAGCCTGTTCCAGTGCTTCACCACTCGTTCCGTGTAGAAATTCTTCCTAATATCTAACCTGAAACTCCCCTGGTGCAACTTGAGGCCATTTCCTCTTGTCTTATTTTCAGTAGTTATTCTGGAGAAGAGATCAACTGTCACCTCGCTACAAACTGCTTTCAGGTAGTTGTAGAGAGTGATAAGGTCTCCCTTGAGACTCCTCCAGGCTAACTAACCCCAGCTCCCTCAACTGCTCCTCATCAGGTCTGTGCTCCAGCCCTTTCACCAGCTTTGTTGCCCTTCTCTGCACACACTCCAGCACCTCCATGTCCTCTTGTAGAGAGCGGCCCAAAACTGAACACAGTATTAAAGGTGCGGCCTCACCAGCACTGAGTACAGGGGGACGATCACCTCCCTGGTTCTGCTGGCTACACCGTTCCTCATACCGCCCAGGAGGCTGTTGGCTCATGTTTTGTCGCCTGTCCACCAGCACCCCCAGATCCTTTTCTGCCTCACAGCTCTCTAGCCTCTCTGCCTCGAGTCTGTAACACTGCATGGGCTTGTTGTGACTGAAATGCAGGACTGGGCCTTTGGCCTTGTTGAACTTCATGCAGTTGGTCTCAGCCCATTGATCCAGCCTGTCCAGACCCCTCTGCAGAGCCTTCCTACCCTCAAGCAGATCAACTCTTCCTCCCAGCTTGGTGTCATCTTCAAATTTGCTGAGGATGCCCTCAGTCCCCTCATGCAGATGATCGATAAAGATATTAAACAGGCCCATCCTGAAGAGTCCCAGTGCAGGGAGTTTTCCCAAGTGTTTGCATCATGGCCAGAGCTTGTGGAGGCACAGTTCATGACCTGGTCCTCTCCCTGCCCCTAGGGCAGGGATCT
>VWPW01021529.1:0-34564 GCA_013389825.1 Crypturellus undulatus | reverse complement strand
CCCAGGAGATTTTAATAGAGCTCGTGTTATTGCGGTCTGCAAGTGCTTACCTGGGGGAGAAGGCTCTTTAATCTGCAAGACAAGGGCGTAAAAAGTCTTAATGAGGGGAAACCTGAAGCTGCCTTCTCGCAGGTAGCAAAAAAAATGACACATTTAAAGCCACTAATGGCCATGGGAGCTGTTAATTTAAGGATGAGAGGGCTTTTCCCTCGGGTTTCTCCCATCAGGAGAGCCCTGCTTGGATGTCGAAGCTTCTGTCGCCTGCCAAGGGATTTCTTCCCACCTAAAATGCTTTATTGAATGGTTCCAGTTGCGCTTTTTTGGTAGGAATATGTATTTTTTTCACGTTTGTGCTACTTTTTATTGGCCGTTTCGGAATTGGGAGTTTTTTCTCGGGAATTTTCTTGGCAAGGGAGGCTGCGGGGAGAGCAGCGCGCGAGTTATCCATTTGAATGCATTCCGGATATTGAGAGATCAGTATCGCTTTAATGACAGATTTTCCTAACCCCCGTTCACACATAACTCCGGCTTTCTCCTCGGGATTAAGTGTTCAGCCTGCAGGCGTGATGGGGAGATGAGGCCGGCGAGTTTTTTTCGCTGCCCTTTCTTCCCTGCCAGCAGAGAGCAAAATTGGGTTTTACTTGCTATAAATCCTTATCTCTTTTAATCGAGTTTGGAAATGTGGCTCTACTTAAGGATATTCCATCACATCAGTGTCATATTAACGGCGGCGCCGGGCGGTAATTTGCACTATCAAAACCGCTGCAATAAAAAATCAACCGGCCTGGGCAAGTACAGTATTATCAAGTGCGTTCAGGAGAATTTCACGGGCAAAATGTGGGAGGATTCAGCTCATTTTTTATGGGTTTCCTCTTTTTTTTCCTAATGCACCAAGTTGCTAAAATACTGCAGAAACATTTTTCTTGTTCGCGCACAAAGCGCTGCGTCTGCAGGGCTCCATCCGAGGCAAGTTGCAATGCAGAAAACTCTTTGCACCTTCTTGACTTGCACTTGTTTTAAGACCAGTTTGATACCGGAGTAAATCCCGGGAAATATAGAGCAAATACTCGGGAAATCCACGTTGCTCCACGTTGGCCACTAACTTTCCCATTGCAGATCCGGGCTCGCACCGGCCGCAGTTTTTCCTGCAGCGGCCGCAGAGCGTCGTGGCCGCGGAGGGCACGGACGCCGTCCTGGAATGCTGCGTCTCCGGCTCGCCCCATCCCACCTTCACGTGGCTCCGCGGGGACCAAGTGCTGCCCCTCAGGTACCGAATCCGAGGAGTCGGAAATACCATCTACCAGGAGGGACTTTTAGGCTGGTCCTAGAGAGATAAACCATCCCACCAAATTTGGGATATGTGTTCTCTCTCCGGTTCAGGTCCAGAAAGTATTCCCTGCTGGCTGGCAGCAACTTGCTCATCTCCAACGTCACCGAGGACGATTCGGGGACCTACACTTGCGTTGTCACCTACAGGAACGAGAACAGCAGTGGCTCTGCGGAGCTGGCCGTGATGGGTGAGTGGAGGTTTCCACCAACTGCATCCGCTTTGCTCTTTTCTTGCTCTTTTTATAATAATTTTGGTGCACGGTGAGTGATTACCCCTGGGGTTTGCCGGTGGGGGCAAGCCCAGAGCAACAGGGTTCTTATTGGGGTTAATTTATTGATTTTTTTATGTCATCAATAGAATAAGATGCCCCAAATAGTCAAAAGCGCGGGAGGTGCCGCCTTAAATTGCAAACTCCCTTCCTTGTGTCAAATATGAATGGAATCATATTTATGTGCAAATCCCAGAGCTGCCTTTTTACCCCCGAAATTCTCTTTAGTTAAGTGATTGAACAATAGCAAATGACATTAGTGGTATTGAGTGAGATCTAAAGAGCTGCACACTTAATACTTAGGCAAACAATAGCACATTTCAGCGCCCCGTTCATTTTGCATTCTGGCTTTACAGCTTCCGCGTCAAAAAAAAATACTTTCATTAGTGAATAGAGCCTTAATTTGGATTATAGGATATTCAGGGCTTGTGTAACAATATCCTTTTATCAAGCTATAACAAAACACAATAATTGCTCAGGATGGAGCTTGGGTTTTGTTTTCTTTAGGTGCGTCGGTGTGATGCATTGTTTCAGCGGGTAAAAATAAAAACGGGGTTTTAGAATTGCCCAAGTTCATTTAGCAAGAGGTTGTTTTCGTCGTAAGGTAAAAAACATTGCAAGAGAAATTAACCTCTTTTATTCGCCTTGCTGAAAGATGTTGCTTTCCAATGGAATTTGCTGCGGGGTGACTAATTGTTGGGTAAAAAGCAGTGCCAAATGGCATTAATATTCCTCCCCGAGCGATGGTTTGTGATAGCTCGTGGTATGAGCAGCGCTGGCTGCAGGATCAGGAGGTTGTCACACAGGTCGATCTGTCTTCTAATTAATGGTTTAATTTCTTTCCTTTTTATGCACTACAAATGACTAAATGTAAATGTGGGTGTCTGTAATCTGGCTAATAGAGTAAGTCGCTGATGAGAGTTTGGTTTCACATAATTCTTAGCTTGTCAAAACACCCCGAGCAGGTCAGCGATGCTCTTTCAAAGTGGCCAAGGATGCGTTTGATCTCCCACATAACAAAGCTGCTTGCAACAAACTCCGTGTTTCGCCCTGGAGTTGCTTTTAGTGCATTAAAGAACCCAAACTAATGACTCTCGGGGTGGCTACAGGTCAAAAATTGCAAGATCTGCATCCATTTGCAAGAAGAAATGATGGTTTTTGCTATTTTTTCTCATGCACATACAGTCTCTTGGCAATATTTTAGCTATTTAGGCAGGGAGAGAAGCAGGGGAAGCACCAAGGCTGCGCAAGCCGCACGGAATTGATGCCTCTCGCATGGAGGAGCTGCACGGATCGATAGCGCTTTCCATGTTCCCTCCCTCTTCTTTAGAGAGTTGGAAAAAAGGTATTGGATAATCAATAGGGCTTAATGGCTTCACGGGAGCCGTTATTTTCCATCTAGGAAAAATACTTGATTCTTTTGCACGGCTGAGCATAAGGACCGGCTTATCCGTCGCCTTCGGTGAATCAAGACTCCCGTGTCAGAACCGGAGACCTTTGAGACGGGCAAAACACGTGAGAAGCTGCCTTGGGTTTTGTCTCGAGCTTGGGTTTCGTCTTGGTCTTGGGTTTCGTCTTGGCCTTGGGTTTCGTCTCGGCCTTGGGTTTCGTCTCGGCCTTGGGTTTCGTCTCGGCCTTGGGTTTCGTCTCGGCCTTGGGTTTCATCTTGGCCTTGGGTTTCGTCTCGGCCTTGGGTTTCATCTCGGCCTTTGGTTTCGTCTTGGTCTTTGGTTTCGTCTTGGCCTTGGGTTTCGTCTTGGCCTTGGGTTTCATCTTGGTCTTTGGTTTCATCTTGGTCTTGGGTTTCGTCTTGGCCTTGGGTTTTGCCTTGACCTTGAGTTTCAACTTGGCGTCGCACACTCACGCTCCTCATCACAAACCTCTTTCTCTTGTGTCACTCCCCAAATCTTTACATCTGTGTCTTTACCTCCAACCACGAAGGGCAGAAGCGCTCACGGGAGCACAACAAGGAACCCGTGTGAGCAACTTGTGTCCGGGACAACCCAAAAAGCACCATAAAAACCTCATATTACCACGAAACTGGGATATACAAGGAAAAAAAACGTTACAATATCTAAATATGACGAACTACACTTGAAAAGTTCAAATACATATTTTTCCAATGCTCCCTGTTTGGTTCAAGGACCCCAAGCTGTTGCACGAAAATTAAACCCAATTAGCAAGCCCTTAACCTTTCAAAAAAGATAATTACATTTTCTTTTTTTTGCCACAATCACCCAAATAATTAATATGACATTATAACGCCAGCAGATTTACCCGACCTGAAAAAATACTTCGGCAATAACAAAGATAGAGGAAAATTGTTTTCTTAAGAGTGTTTTCTCAACCTTCTGGGTTTTTTTCTCTTTAGCTTGATAAATATAGTTGCTCCGAAGATCTTTTATTTCCTTCCAGTGTATTTCAGGAAAGGGCCCTCGTCCCTCCTTGCTGGGAACGAAGCTCTAATGAAACAAGGAGCAAAAACGCACCCTGAGCCCGGCTTTCTCCCCAGGAAGAAAACGGGAATTTTTCTGAAATCTTCAATTTTTCATTGCGGCGAGCGGCTGGGAAAATACCATTTCCATTAGGCCGTTGACCAAAATGAATTTTGCAGTTCCTCTTGCAGGCCTTGGAAGCGGCTTTCTGTATAAATCATGAGCAACAAATGACCTTTCGCAGCAGCGGGCCGGCATCAATCCATCCTTTTAATCAACCCGAATAATGCTGGAATGCTGCTGCTGCTGGAATGACCATTCCCAAGGTCGGGAAGGCACCCAGAGTGCCGCAACTCGGGTAGAGTGAGCACAGGATAACTCAGAATCCCCTATTTTTAATAGGGAGTTCTCCCGAGAGCAAAAAAAAAAAGGCAAAAAAAGGGGCAATCCCTATAAATATCCAGCAAGAAGGGAGGCCCGAAAGGAATCTTCNCCCAAGGTCGGGAAGGCACCCAGAGTGCAGCGACTCGGGTGGGGTGAGTGCAGGATAACTCAGAATTCCCTATTTGTAATAGGGAATTCTCCTGAGAGCAAAAAAAAGACAAAAAAAAAGGGGCAATCCCTATAAATAACCAGCAAGAAGGGAGGCCCGAAAGGAGTCTTTTTGCAGCATCTGTAGTTGGTTTTATTAAAAGCAGTGGAAATTCCCCTGCCTGGAGCCGGCTGGAATCGCAGAGCTGGGCTGCAGAAATTTACATTTTAATTGCGGCGCAAGACAAAACAGGGCACGGCGCAGCGTTCGCGTAGTGCAAGAAAGAATAAATAAGATGTGTATCAGCCCGGGGGAAAAGAAATGCCTGCTCGTTTTTCACTGCCTCCCGTGTTATATTTTGCAGCGGTGGTTTTGTTTGCGCCGTATCGAGTCGCAGCGATGAAAACTACCCCTCTTGGGCAAGCCGTTGATTAGGGATCGATTGCCTAAATATTCTTTTTTGGGGTTTCTTTTAGAAAAAGGCTTTGCTTTTCCTCAATGCTGGTTGTCAGGATGGCAAAATCGCATCGGATTCCTGGGTTTTAAGAGCAAAATATGAACTTAATCTGCTGCGTGGCACTGGGCAATCCATGCAGAGCGTGGATTCCTGGGTGGATTCTTCAGCTTTTTGGGCAATTCCAAGGGGGACACATCATTTTTCCGATGAAACGGGGTGTTTTTATTCCCCTCCAACACTCAACATGAGGACATTTCCATCAGCCTCGCTCTCCTTCAAGGTGCCGGAGCACTCGCTTCACTCCGTTCATGAAGAACCCCTGCAATTTTGTTTATTTTCAATATTCCATCGTCTCTTTCCCTTTAACCGGGAGGCATTTGTCATGAGGTCCCGGTGTAACAGCAAGATTTGTTAATACACCGAATTGAATTATTTTCTGTCCCCAAGGACAGTTGTCTTTGCTCATTTGGCTTGATAAGGAATGATTAAAAAAGAGTCCCCGGAGCCAAATGCAATTGTTTCGGGAGCACAGAACAACGTGGCAGTAAAATACCGTAAAAATACCACGTCCCTAGTCGCATTTTTCATCACTTCAATGAGGATCTTCCTTCCTCGGCCTCCTTGCAGGTTGGTTTTGCAGAACGGGGAATTCCTGGAGCGGAGACGCTGGAGAAGTTGGAAGACTAAGGATAGTAGTAGGATAATGTGGATGTGTCTTCCCTTGCAGCTCATGTTTTCTTGAAAACTATGGAAAACTTAAGGTAAATTCGGAGGTTAAACATTTGCCCTGGGGTACGTTGTCCACTTTAAGCTTTCTGCAGCATCTAAACCTGCTCAAATCACTTCACATGGGGGTATAAATGGAAAATAAAGAAGTCCTAGGGTTTTATTTGGGCTTTAATGCGAAAAACTCAGTGCATCCAGCTCCCATCTCAAGCAGCCGGGCTCAACACGCACGTCTGGATTTCACGGGAGCTTCAGATGCTCCGAAGCTGTAATTACGCCGCCCCGGCGACCGCGTTGATGACAAATCGCGCTGTTGTTTCGCTAGGGTTAATTAACTTCTTCTGCAAAGCCGGGGAGAAGAAGCGCTCGGGAATAATAATTTCGCTGGGAGGCAGGCGGTGAATCCCGCTCGGAGCAGAAAACAGCTCCAAAGCGCCCCGGAATTGGTCGTTATTCCTCCGCAAAGCCAATGCGGGGCAGGTGATGCGTGTTTCCTCCGCCTTTGGTGGATTCCTTGGGTGTCCGTGTGCTGTATCCCGACGTATTTAATTAGAAAAAGCTTCCATGGAGACTCCAGGCCTTTTCTAGGATAAATCCCTTACTTCTGAGCAGAAAACGTGAGCTAAAGATTCGGGAAATTTAGTTTTTCATTTCAAGCCCCGGCGCCGTCTTCTCGTGCGACCTTGGGTAATTCACTTAATATTTCTGGGATTCTCCTTCTCCCGTGTGGAATGTGGATAATAACAGCGATCTCAGCGCAAGGAGATTGAATTTATGAGTTTTTTTTTTTTGTAAAGTGCTTTGTGGTTCTTAAATAGAAAAAAAAGAATGTCTCCAAAGTGCAAAGTATTGTTAGAATAAATTAATTTGCTCCTGTTATAATGCATTAAAAGCTCCCGTTTTGCAGATCCAGGGATCAGGCTTCCCTGGTGCTTGGGCAACGCAGCAAGTTGCAGAGCAGACCCCAAGGAAACGGAGTTGCATCGGAGGCCCCCGGGGCCGCGTGTTAATTACCCGGGCTCTTAATTACCCGTCGCTGCTGCGTGCCGTGACCTTGAGGTGCATCTGCTTGTGAAACGCCCCTGAATTATTGAACGGCGACAAATTGCCCGGGGGGTCCCCAGGCTCCCTGCTCCGAGCGCCCTCGGCGTCTCCGTCCGCTTTGCGTTGCCATAAGTTTCGTGGCTCTTTGGGCAGGCACGTGGGTAAAGTATTAAAAAAATAATAAGTGTTATTTTATTTTATTTTATTTTATTTTATTTTATTTTATTTTATTTTATTTTATTTTATTTTATTTTATTTTTTATTCATTTCATTTTCTTACCCAGACAGCTTGGCTTCCTTTCCTTGAAGCACACTCAATGCTCAGTATTCCTAACTCTACCCATTAAATTATCTATTTTATCCATATTTTTGTGCCTCTGTAATGTGCTTTTCCTTCGAAAGGTCTCAAGCAGCCTCTTAGGTACCCGCATTTCCTTAGGACCGATATTTGATTTGCAAAATCACCTGCGGAATCGTCCGTGTTGTCCTTCAAGTAGGAAGACTTGAAGCTCTCGTGATCCGAACCGGATCCGAGGTGGAATTTGATGGTGTCATTGAAGCCGGAGCCCTAATCCCGGCCTCGGAATTGCAAATGCGGCCCCGGCTCGAGCGTTCCCTCGCTTCGGAGCAATTGATTTTTGTAATCTTCACCTTCTTTTAATTTAGAGGCGGGGGTTGAAAACATTACGGCTTTATAAATATTATAATCAGGCAGCAGGAGTGATGGCTCGAGAAATACAATTGGATTTTCTGTCTGAAATGATAAGTCATAGACGGGCCTTAGAAATTAATCCATTCTGGCGTCCGGGCCACTATGAATATTCAAAGGAGGGAGCATCGTTCCCTGCTGGAAGCTGGACGGATTGCTGGGATTTGCAGGCGGGTTTTCCCGGGATGAGGGGGCTCATTAGGGTTGGGATGTTCTTAGCAGTTTTCCTGCAGTTGCTAATTTCCATCAGAGCGGTATTATGGTGATGATGAACTGAAATTAAATTAACATATCGTGTAGCATCCCGCAAACCTGGGAATATATTATAGGGATACAAGGCAAGGGATAATTGCTAGCTTCATTCCTCCTCAAGCAAGGAGCATTCAACCTTTTTCCCTCCTCCACCAGCTTTCTTGGTTATTGATTATCTCCTCGTCGTGTATCAATCTCATCTGAGCAGTTTCTTGATTATTTGAGAATGTCTCTCTAAATGCCTTAAATTCCTGTCATTTATCAGTGCTTTTGCAGCGTAACCTGGTCCTGCTTTCGACTTACAATTCCTCCTTCTTCTTGCGGTTGGCAGCTGATCCTCGGGAATGAATGCAGCTTGATTACCCAGTGCACTTTTTGAGAATATTTTATATATATATATATTTTTTTCCATATAAATCTTGCATATTTTCCAAATTGAAGGTCTAAATCTCTTTTTTTTTGGCTAAAAAGTTGAAACAAATCCTAGCAACTGCTAATTTAGGATAATATCCTCCTTAGTATTTACTTCCCGAAGTACTTACGAAGAGAATAATCTGAATTCCAGCTCTGTTTTTCATTTCTGACTATTAATTTTCAGACTTCCTGTGCTGATTTACCTTTATTCACCTGCAACCGTTGCCTTTCCTCATTTTTTTCTCCCTCTTTTCGCAGTCCCGCCGTGGTTTTTAATCCGCCCTTCCAATCTGTACGCCTACGAGAGCATGGACATCGAGTTCGAGTGCGCCGTGGCCGGAAAACCTCCTCCCACCGTGGAATGGATCAAGAACGGCGAAGTGGTCATTCCTAGCGACTATTTCCAGATAGTGGTAATTTCCCGGCCTTTTCCTCCGTAGAAATTCATCTTCTGCTCCATTTGGAGGAGTATTTTCCAATTTCGACGTTATTCCAGGTTTTTCCAAGAGAATTGTTGGGCGCAACACACAAAATAACCTTCCCCTACAGGTTTCCAACCTCTTGGAGTTCAAATATCCTTATTATATAGGCAGTGGGGCTGGAATTGGCAGGGAAACGCCCTGAAAATCCCAGCAAATGCAAAGGGAAAGCACTGGAGAGGGGGCTTTTCCAGAGCCATGTCTATCCCCTGCTTTCTAATTCCCACCTTGTAATTATCTATCCATAATAAGGTTCGTTCTTCCATGTTTTTCACCCTGAATGGAATTAACTCTGCCATGTGGAATAGCAAGTTCAGCCTTTTTTGCCCATCATTGCTTGCTAGAAAACATTAAGTGTTCAAAGAGTGGAAAAGGTCTATTGCTATCTTGGTTGGATGGCAGCAGTGGCAAATTATTGCACTTTTTAATTATTTTTTCTAACAGAAGGTAGGATTCGACTAGAACCTACTCCTCACGTAAAGTTTTCCACCCAATAGAACTGGTTTCTGCTTGTAGTAACAAAAGCCAGAAGTTAAATGGAGTAAAACTGACCTTTTCCTGAGGATCCTCAGGCCAAAAGGAGGATCCGACCTTCCGAAGAGCGTTTTGAAGCCACGCTGGAAGCTCTTTAAAATATTCCCTTAAATATTCCTCTTCCTTCCCCTCTGCTTTCTCTCTAGGGTGGCAGCAACCTGCGGATTTTGGGCTTGGTGAAGTCGGATGAAGGTTTCTACCAGTGCGTGGCTGAAAACGATGCCGGGAACGCGCAGAGCAGCGCGCAGCTCATCATCCCGGAGCCTGGTAAGACACAAGGACGCCCAGAATTAGATCTAAAATTAATTAAACCCAAATTCTGTGCTATTCTTTGCTCCCTATCGCTTCTCTGTGGTTAAAAGTGGCCTCAGATACTCTTGCTCTGCAGTTGGTGTTGGGGTTCGTGCATCGCACTTTGCGGCGTTGCAGGTGTTGGGGTTTGCCGCTCGGGGGGATTTTAAACCAGCAGGAAGAAGCCTCCATCCTTAATCAACACGGAACGTGGATAAAATCCCTTCGGAAAGGTTCGGTGGTTCATGCAGAACCGCAGGAACCCGCAGACCCTTCATCCGGACAGCCCCAATGTGATCAATTAAACAGCTCTCCCCACGGCTCCTCTTTGGGAAAGGCTTGGAAAAGTCGGCGCACGGCATCGGCATGAGATGTTAGAGCTTTGAGAGAACTCCGTGGTTCTGGAAAAACAGGAGGAACGCGAGGGTTTTGGCACAACTCACCCAAGGGCACCTTTGGGTTTTGCTCGTTTTCTTGGTGTTTTCTTTTCATCCGGATTTCGTGCGCTGGGATTATATTTCCACGGAACAACGTTGAAGGGGAGCAGCCCGTCCGCTGCTGCTGCGCTGGGATGAGCCTCGAGGAATCCGCTCCGGCCTCGTCCGTCGATTCCGCTCTGCGTTTGGGAATTCAAACAAAACGGATTTCTTTTGAAAGCCGGGGTCAAATAAAGCCTTTCCATAAACTAATAATGATTTTACACTCCCGGTGATTTATGGCCTGGAGCAGCACGAGGGGAGAAGAGCCAATTTTTTCCTTTGATCCGTAAAATCGGGGATCGTTTTTGGCTTTTATTTCTCTCCGATGGCTTTGGCCGTGCCGAGGGCTAAGTGGATGGTGTGTGGATATACAAACTTTTGCTCTGGTAGAGGGGGATAAACGCTGTGGTTGCTCCTACTGCTGTTACTGCAAGAACGGGGGGGTTTGTAAAATCTCTTTATTTTTTTAAAAATTGAGATTATGTCTACAGATGCATTGGGTTTAATGCTATAGTATGAGCTAGAAGGAAAATAAGTGATGGGCTGCAGTAGATGCATTAGGCAACAAATTAGTGTGGTTTTGTGGATTGCAAACACTGCAGGAAAAGGCGTTTGGGGATTATTTCTTTCCCATTTCTTTCCCGTAAACAACTTTATTGCTCATGTCTTGGGAAGAGGCGGCTCACAAGGATATACCAGGAAAAAGGCATCTGACTTTGGATGTTTGGCATTTGTTTTTGAAAAGAAAATGAAACAAAAAAGCTCCCCCATCAAACCAGATTTAAGCATATTCAGTTCTCTCATCTTCTACATGGGGGTGATCCCTATAGACTGAACAGAGTCCAAAGGAATTTGCAATGGTTTTATCCTGGGATAAAGCCCGCGCGTCCTGGAAAGCAATTTCTCAGCACGAAAAAGCGAGTAAAAGAGATCTCAGATGACTCTCTTCTTTTTTATAACTGTATAAACCCTATTATTTGCACACCTAGGAAATGAAGAGCGAACACCGTGTTAGCGCGTGATGGACGCGCGGGCTTCGGATGTGAAGAATATCCCAGAGGAAAAGCTCCCTGTAAAGAATTTAAGCAGTTATTTGCCTTATGCCTGCAGTTTCTCTCTGATCCATCCTGCAGATACTCGCCGGATGCCGGATTGTTTTATCCTGCCCTGGGAAAAAGGAGCGAGAGAAACGGGTAAAGGCAGCGCTGGAGTGATCAACTTGGGGATATTGATAATTATCAGCTCTGCTTTGCAGCAAATTCCAACTGGAGTAGCAACTGGGATGAGAAAACACTGGGAAAAGTAGTGGGAGGAGAAACAAGAGGCTTAATTCCATGTTTTGGTATGCAGAACTAGCGCGCCGCGCGGTTGTTGCACCACAGAAGCAGTAATAATCATGATAATGCTAAGAATAAATTTTGTTTACATGCTTTTATGGTGGGCTTTGCCATAATATTATGACACCCGCCCGGGGATTTATAGCAGCCTTCTGCAAAAATGCAAAATTAGCAGAAATGTTCTCTTAATTTAAAAGTTGCTGTGTAAAAACCTGTTCTCAAAACAGCAGAGGTGATAGAAGGAGATAGATGGATCAGCTGGTTCTGCCTTCGTTTGAGCGAGCGAATCCTGATGGAAACTTCTTGAGGAAACACCGCTTGGGGTGTCCGAATCATGTAGTGGTTTTATTATTTTTATTTTACTTTATTTTATTTTAACACTGGGAAATGTTGGCGAGAATCCTGGGAACCCCATTGCATGAGAAGAGCTCTTGCCTACGTTCTAACAGGGCCACAAATATATATTAAAATAGATGAAGGCCATTTGGAAAAAAGAAAAAATCCAGGAAGGGTAATAATCTCCTCTAATACCGTTAACCCTTTAAAATCCAGCCCCGCCGCGCTTTTATGTTTATTAATACAGGATAATTTTCGATAAATAATAGTCGCGGGAAGCGGGGGCTACAATTAGGTTTTAAGTGGCGTTAATTAAAATATCACTTACCGTATATTGACTTTACGGGGGGAAAGTCGGAATAATCACAAGGCGGGATGAATAATTACACAATTAGTGCCAACACGTCGGGATCCGCTGGAATTCAATTCATCAGAATAGCTGCGTTATGAATATGGAAAGCGACGTATTTCTAGGCCTATATGAGCTAGTTGCAGACAATTAAGTGTAATTAGTGCTATCATTTCATATAGAGCTCTTACTCGACGTCCCGGGCTGCGTTTTCTTTGATTTTTATTTTTTAACCTTGCAAAGGACATCTTGTTTTGAACCACTGCTACGTGAACAAGTGGATTTCCATACCTGAAAGTTTCATTTTTTGGGTAAAACAAAATGCTTTTTGTTCAGGAATTGCCCTGCTGGCCTCGGCATCTCCTCTGGGGTTTCTATTTGCATCTAGAGCAACGCACAGGGATGCAAAAACATGGCAAAATCCCTAAAAATTGAGGTTTGGAGCAGCCTGGAAGGGAGTTTAATGCTGCCCGTATCCAAGAGCTGTTTCTGCTCCGCTTTCCCTATCACCCCTAATAGCCCTGGGCTCTCGCCAGGTTGTTTTATATCCCATTTTGTGTCCTTGAAGGAAGCTCTACGGCTGCATCCATAAGGATACATCGCCGTATATCCTCCGTAAGTGAAATGCATACTTAAAAAGACGAGAGGGTCACGCGGGCGACGTGCAAGCGCTTTGTTTATGTGCGAGGAAATTGAGTCGACCGCGAGGCCGTGCTGGCCTTTTCCTACCATTTTGATGGTAGCGGAATGAGAGCTTAAAAAGAAGACCGGAGATATATTCATATATTCAGTTTAATGCTGAGAACGGCAGCGAGAGCCGTTGAGCTCGCAAATGTGGGGAAGGAGAAGTGAAAGGACAGCGGAGGGAGGCTGCAAACAGCTCTGAGGAGGTGACAGAGCCACTCGTGAAGCAAATTCATGGGCAAACGACAGCCAAACCCTCAGTTTTGCCACTGATATTAACCCTCCCCGGCACAAAGACGCAGGGAAAATCAACCTCGAGAAACTTTGGAAGTTACGGCCTCCCTAAAGTTATCCTGGAGGTTTATATTTTATCCTGGAGGTTTTTATTTTCTTTGCTTTCTACCATCGTAAACTTCTTCATGCCTTGCTGGGCACCCGATTACCGTTCTCGAGCTGCCTATAAAGTTATTTTTCAGGGCAGAGCGCAGCCTCGCTGGCGGCTCCTTGCCAGCCGCTGTTGCTGAGCAGAAAAGGGGAGTTTTCGCTTATTTTTTCTCACCTTTATGCCTAAAGTTTGCATTTTTGCACGAGAACAAAGCCCACCTTTCGAGTATTGAATGTGGTGCATCCTGCGCTGTCCCTTTCCTGCGTCACCGTTGCAACGGGAGGATGCACCAGCTGAGTGTGAGCCGTCCAGATGTGCTGTCAACGAGAATATATTGATTTTACTAGTCCATACAGGCCCAGTGATAAAGGACTCCCTCAGTTTTCCCCCCTATGCACACGTTTGGGCATGTGTATACATGCCTGTGTGCAAAAAAAGCCATTTTCCGGTATTAAAAATCCCAGAATCTGGGAAGGAATTAAAAGGAGGAGGGCAACATTTGGCGCTCGGCCACCTGGAGATAAAATGCATTTAATTCAGGCGGACTATTCTCGTTGGAGGGTTTAATATAGACTAAATGGTTTAATATGGATGGATGTAATGAGCTCAGCAATGGATTTCGCAGGGAGAACTCAGTGCGGAGCTCGGGAGTCTCTTCTTAGGATCAAACCCATCTCATATCCTGCCCCTGCCTCCTGCCATGGGGCTTTTTGGTTTGGTTGCAGCCTTGAACCTGACTTATTAGCCCTATTTCTGCTCCTAGGTTTGCTAACATCTGTAGGAGCAGAGAGGGATAACAAACAAACCTCGTGCAAGGGCTGGAGTGGGAATATTCCCTCTAGGAATGCAAATATCTGAGTGACAAATGAGCAGGCGCCTCTTTTTGTCCCCTTTTCTGCCCTTCTCCCCACCGCTCCATAGGAAGGATTCCTCATCCTCCAGCTTGGGGGATTCGCCTGGAATTTGCAAAGGGGAAATTCCCTGGACGTTCGGGCTCCGCGACCCCGTAAAGGAGCATTTTTCCCGGCTCCCGGCTCCGTGGCCTCGGCGAGGTGTCATTGGCAGCGGGATGGCGGTGTCAGGGCTCGGAGCCGCGCACCCGATAGGCGCATTTGGAATTCTAATGTGCTTCGCTCCCATTTATATTCAGCAGCGTTCTCGCCCCGCTCTTCCTTTCCCTGGAAGCGGAAGATTGCCATGGCGAGGGCTGCCTTTAAAGCGGCGATATCCATTATTTGCTCCGAAAACACCCCGATCCTCCTCAGAATGGGGGGCCGAGGTGAACGGGTCCCCTTTATACAGGGACCCAAGCGTTTGGCTCCGTTTTGCCAGGAAATATCCCCAAAAATCCGCCTAAAAAAGGGGCATTTTGCGCCCTACGTGAGCGACAAGGTGGCAGTTTCCTAGTGCAATGGGGCAGCTTGGAGGTGAGGAGGCAGGGGAGAAAAAATCCCAATCCCAAATCAAACCAGGGTGGATTTCTGGTATAAATTATACGTTACCTGCCCAAAGGAGGGAGAGAAGAAACCAAAAACGGTACCTGGGCAAGAAAAAAAATACCATTATTTAGCTTTTTTTTTTAACAAAATCCACTCATAACACCCTTTGGTCTGCGTTTCCCCCCAAAGTGCGAAATGAAAGCCAGGCTGCCAGGAGGAATTAGTCTGTTTGCCGCCTCGAATTGGTGGGGTGTGAAGTCTCTCGCAACGAGCGCGGGGTTTTGCGCCGCGACGTGCGAGACGAAAATCTGTCGAAAGCAAAAAATAAACCCATTAAAGACTAAAATAATGCCCACTTTAAAGCTGTTTTATAGAAACGCGGGGATGGGTGTAAATTCATATTCTATAGGTAACTTTGGGGGTGTTTTTGTGGGTTTTCGCACCTTTTTGTGGGTTCTCCGTGGTGTCTCCTGAGATGGCGGCCTTGTTCCCTCAGGCTCCCGCCTCAGCGAGCTGCGGGCGCTGCGGCTCAAACGCCCTCCATATTCAGGAATTTACATCCCGCCCTGCGCTAATTACTGCCCCCTAATTAATTACCGCTAATTCCTGATGTCTCTGATCCCTTGGCCGAGGTGGCAGGGCCGCCGCCGGGCTCCGAAGTCGCCTCGTTGCTCCTTGGTGCAGCCGAGCGGCCTCATCCCTGAGGCGGCGGCGGGCGCCCGACCTCGCCGCGCTCCCGCTTCCCGGCCCGTCTCCGCGGAAAGCCGGCTTCTTCACGGAGGAAGACGAGCGGGAAGACATCCCTGGTGCGGGAATGGGAATAACCAGCGGGAAAACCTCGCTGCTGGAATGGGAATGCTGAGGAGCCGCGAAGAGGCGCGTGAGGCGCTGCGAGCGCCGCCATGGCGGCCGCGCTGAGGCGAAGGGGGAAGCCTCTCCCGCCGCCTCCCGTTTCAGCGTGGAAAACGGCTGGAAAAGACATCCTATGAAGTAGAGAAATGAATACAAATAGGGCTGAGGATGCTGCGGAAGGCTGGGGCGAGAAAGAGTTAAAACGCTGCGAAAAGAGGCAAGTGATTGCCGCGAGATGATGCTCGTAATGAAACGGATGCCGCGGCGTAATCAGCGCAGAAATGCTCAAGATGAGGAAATTCCACCCGCTCGCGGCCACAAAGGTTCGTTTGGCTGATGCAACAAGTAGGTTTTATAGAGGAAAAGTGGAGCTGCCGAGGGGAAGGGTTTATTTTGCAGAACCGTGTGGCTAAACGGCTTTTTTTTGTGTTATTGGTGGATTTAACAGCCCCGAGAGAGCTGGGTTGGACCCTGCGAGACCAGACCCTCTGTTGTGGCAATCGGAGCCCGGATTTCTTCTTTTTCTCGTCTTTTTCCTCATGAATTTCCTCTCCATGCGCAAGGAAACGGGAGCCAGCGTTTTCCCCGCTGCTTTTCCCATTGCCCCTGAGCAAAATAGGTCTTAAAAGAATAAAATTCCCTGTTTCTCCCTTTGCATGCAGGGCTCGTGCAGCCAGCGCTCTTCATCTGCCTCTTCTTTCGTGCTTACACGAGGCCTTATTCTTCTGGGAGCAGAGATCATTTATATTATAATGATCCTTGTCATTGCAAGGACTGCTGAGTTCTTAAGGTTTGTTTTTCTATTAAATGACACGGCCTTTTCCTGCATAAATTAGTTTTCCTTTTGGTTTTTTTTGTCCTTCTTTGCGTTTCCATTTATTTCCCATCTGCCTTGCGTTTGTGCTCATGGCACTTTTTGCAAAATTTGGTACCAATCCTGCTTTTTCTATCTGTATAAACTCCCAATTTATGTTACATCCCTGCTACTCTACAGAGCCCTAGAATTATGTTTGCTCAACTAGAGTTTCTTAAGTTCCTCGAGTTTTTTGCATCCTTTTAGAAATTTGTGTTTCTTGCATCTTGCTCCTCCGACTTCTAAGCCGAGTCTCCGAGTTATTTGCCTCTCTTTGTAAATAAAACATGAAACATTCAGCATCGTTTTGGAAACAACAAAAAAAAGCGTTCTCAGAAGTGTGGAAACTCAATGGAAAAATGATTTTGCTCTGCCGGTAATTGCTCAACCAGAGAATTTCCATTGGAGATCACAAAACTGCAAGTTCCTTCCCCATTTGCAGGGTTTTTTTGCCACGTTCCAGAGCAAAATGAGGCTGATGTGAAAAGCTCCAGCGAGGAAGGAGTCTCCAGAGCCGCCCTCCAGGCTGGAATAACTCCGTGTGCGTCAGCATGCCCGGCACCAGCCAGGTATTTGCAGGGAGGTCACACTTTGGGAATTGCAATCCCAGCTGCTTCCTATTTGGCCCATTACAGCCCATTCCGAGCGAATTGGCGCTCCATTTTTCCCATCAGCGAAAGAGCTGCAAAAGTAACTCCGCTGCCAGCGCCGGGGATTGTTTCTATCTGCCGGCAATTTCGGGTGAATCATCTTCGAGAAGGACTGCGGGGGGAAGATTATTATTATTATTTTTTTTTGCTGTCAGCTTGAAGACTTCAAGGGAGAAGCTTTCTCCTCGCCAAACCGGCCCCGCGGTGGTTTGCTTTCACTGCTTTATTTCAGCTTGCCCCTTAATTATTGTTAAGGAAGGGGAATGTGTTGAGATATTCTGTGTATACCCCAATTCTACGCCAGGTATTGCATCCTAAGCACTCACCTAAGACCCCGAACGTGTATTTTTGATTAATAATGTTAAATCTGGTGGGTTTTGCCCCATTTTGGAGAGGATGCAAGGGCAAGACCCTCATTTTGGTGGCCAATTCCTCTGCCTACACGGCCCTGCTTTGCACCTCTGCAAGCAGCAAGGAGTTTGCCCTTGCCTCCAGATCAAGGAGGTGCCGAGTCACAACTAAACCCACATTTAAGCAAAATTGCAGGAATTTTTCCTTTTAAAATAGTGAGTTTTCCCCCCAAACCAAACTCAGAGTTCCCTAAACCAAAAGGGAATTAACTCTGCCTTGTTCGGAGCTCTCTGCATCTGCAGAATCAGGCTGGCAATTCTCAAAGGCTGCAGCATCCAACTTGCCGGCCTAATAATCCTCATTATGATGAATAATGAATCCTGAGATGTTATTACACAATAACACCCTTCCCATGCTGAATCTTCCCGCTCAATTATTTAAGCCTCCTTGACAATTATAGACTTGTTTGAAGTCTGCTGTCGTGGATGATGAGGAGCTGTAACCCCGGCCGCAGCAGCTTGATTTTTTTTTTTTCATCGTTGCAATAAAAATAAAATTGCATTTAGGGCTGCAAAAGGAAAGAGCCCTTGTTCTGATGCCTCTGATGCTGCCGCTGAGCAACGCTGAGAAAAAAGCACCGCTGTGATTGTGTTCTCGGAGGAATAAAGAGCATCACGTGGATGCTTTCTTTCCAAAATACATATATTAATCGCACGAGACATCTGAATGATGCAAGAATTAGTAGTTGCCAAGGTTAGCATGAGGCTGATGTTGCCACATCTGTCCCTGCATCCCGCTGTTTTTCCCCCAGTAATTTCCAGCTGTAGCCAAGATGCTTTTCTGCAGGTGGCCCCTGTATTCCCAGACCAAATTCTGCTCCCGTGCAAGGCAAAACTGCAACCAAAGGGCTTGTTTTTCCCCCATACCAAGTGAAATATTTCTCCCCTTAGATCCCCCCCTGTCTTCTCCCTCCCCGAATGGGTGTTTGCAGCTGAAAAATTGGAACCTAATAGGTGAGAAAAAGGTTGAGAATTACCGAGTGATGGAAGAGAGAATTAGAATGGCAAAAAGCCAGCGGTTTTTAAGACGCCACCAGAACTGCCACGATTATGTGCAATTCTTTTTAAGTCTATGGCGAGGTGGGTAATGCTAACACAACTATTAGTATCACTGCACACCGCTATAAATATCGCTGCTGTTGCCTCCGAGGAGCTTGCATTAACCTCTAAATTCAAAATATGGGAAGAGCCGCCTTGGGAAACCTGGAGGTTAGGAAAGCTCCCCAAAAATGAAGTCATCCAAGAGCTGTCCCCATCATTTAAAATCTCGCTCATCTCAGCGAGTAGCAGGGCCAGCGTCGTCCCCCAATAATTTCCTAAGAGATTGTTTTTCCACATGGCAAACTGAAATATTTTTGTGTTTCTACAGTTTTCCCTTTTTTTTCCCTATCACGGGGCAGCAGAAGGGCCCGAGGAACTAATGCAGCAAAGCAGCAAATACTGGAACTACCCATTGACTATTTTATTTTATTTTATTTTATTTTATTTTATTTTATTTTATTTTATTTTATTTTATTTTATTTTATTTTATTTTTATTTTATTTTATTTTATTTTATTTCATTTTATTTCATTTTATTTTATTCTATTCTATTTTATTTTATTTTATTTTATTTTATTTTATTTTATTTTATTTTATTTTATGAGGAGTTACTTAATGGCCAGATTAAGTCCCGGGATTCATTTAGTTTTCTCTATTCCAAATATACATATATATTTTTTTCCAAAATCTCTATGGCCTAGAAAATGCAGAACCATCCATAATCGCTTAGCTCTTGGCTGCATCTTCCCCAGCCAGTTCCATGGGAGACGAGTCCAAGCCGATCCGTAAAATACCTAAATTCCCCGGATATGGGAATGCAACAAAAGAGGGAAGCGGCCAGAATACGAGTGAGAATATTAGGCTGAGCCCAGAGCAGCGCTAGGCAGTAATTATGGGTTTGATGTTATTTCGGGAATTAAAATTCCATGCAAATAGCTGTTGCTTTTAACTCCGAGCGTCGAGAGCCGAGGACAAATTCATATTCTTGTGTCATTCTGGAAATTCGCGCTGTATGAATAATCGATTTCAAGTGCTAAGCCCGAGAAAAATATGGTGCGGGAGAGCCTTGAATTAATCCAATTCTGTTTTAACTTGAAGGAAACATCTTGTTTGCCTGAAATGAAACGCTTATCTTGAGGGCTCTGTGTTCCTCGTGTGTTTAAATACATTTAGCGGAGTTTTCTGAAGTCTTTTAAAGCTGAGAAATGGAAAATAATCTTCTTCAAAACCCTCGTATTGGGGAATTTGAAAATAGAAAACATAAAGAATGTTTCCATGCAGAGTCTTTGCTCAAAGTTTTCATGCAATGTCTTGAAATGTGTTTCAGCATCGGGGTAGGCCTTAAAAATAAGTGGAATTTTGGGTGCTCTTGTGCTCTCGTCCTACGTGCGTTTGCTCTTCAGGGCAAGCAACGATCCGAGGGAAACGGCTTTCGGCAGCGATAGCGCCGCGGAGTTTGCCGAAATCTCGGTGCCCCAATTTGCAGCTTTTCCCCTTGGTTTTGTCCGTGATATTTTAGTATTATTGGTGTTTTATTTAGAGCAGCGAAGGCTCCTCGGTTGCCCAAGGACCAAGGGATGCGGATGCAGGTGGAGAAGCATCGATGGGACCCTCGTTGGGAAGGTGGTACCCACAGCACGAGGGGAAACGTGAGGAATGGCTGCAATTTCTCCATGGAAAAAGGACTTCCTTCTCCAAGCTTGATGGGATACCAAGGTGCCCAACTCAACCAAGATGAGTTCAGCAGAGGAACCTGAAACTGGAGCATTTCATGGAGGAACCAGTGCCAAAAGAGCTAGAAACGGGGCAGTTTTCTCAATGACCATCTTTGATTTAGGCACCCAAGAGGAAACCAATGGATTCCTTCATCCAATGAAGAAACCTTGCGGATGTGACTCTATTTTTTCAGGTCTTGCCGTTGGCACCTCTCTAACGACGTTTACCAGATGACACTCTTGTTTATAATGGCATATAAAATGTCATAAATCAACATATAGAGCAGATGAGCAGCCCAAATCTGCTCCATCTGATCGCAAAGCGCAAGAGTTTCGTCGCTCCGGTGTATAAATACACAGAATTACACTCGATTTTGTGTTTGCCCATTATTTAGAGCAGTGGCCCGTGACTAAGGATCCCAAGTGCAAATAACGGATCACGACTGTGCAGCCAAAAGAACCGAGAGTTTAGCTTAATATTTTCTTTCCACACATCATTACGCTGGAAATGCCACTGGGAAATTCCTTAATTCCCTCCTTTTTTTTTTTTTTTTTGGATTGATGACAACACGGGAAGGGTAATAGTACTTATTATTTAGAATCCTAACGTTAATGAGTGTTAATAATAGTTTAGGAGGGAGAAAAGCGCTAAGGCAATATTTAGCGCAGAGCTCAGTTTTGCATAAGCTATTCTTCAGCGGCGCCTTAGCTAATTCATCGCTTTTAATGAGGAAAACGAGGGTTAAATTAAAGTAGGGGTTGGCGTTCGGCGTGCGTAAGGTTGGTGAGTTTTGTGGTATTAAGAGTGGCCTGTTTTGAGGTGCTGTTTTACTCTTAGTTGTTCTCTCTCTCCTCTCCCTTCTCTTTCTCATTCGATCCCCCCTTTCCCTGCGTGCGGTGACGCGCCAGCCGCGTCCACCGCCGCGCCGCCCCCGAGCCCCGACCCGCCGGCCTCTCTCACTCGCTCCTCTCCTTCCCCTCCAGCCGTCCCGAGCTCCGGTGTCCTCCCCTCTGCCCCCCGCGACGTCGTCCCCGTCCTCGTGTCCAGCCGCTTCGTCCGTCTCAGCTGGCGCCCGCCCGCCGACGCCAGAGGCACCGTCCAGGTCTACACCGTCTACTTCGCCAGGGAAGGAGTCAACAGGTAGGCGCCAACGGCACCGGGGAGCATCCCGGAGCCTTCCCGAAGGCTTCGGAGCTGCCTCGCGCGTGGCTTCCGCATCCCTGAACCTCCTCGGGCCGAGTTCCCACCGCACGTCCTACAAAATTTTGCTCCTTAAACACCACCTTCTTCTTGGTTTTATTGGTGCCCTGGTCAGGTTTGGCGCTGAGGGCCACTCTCTGTTGGACCCTTCGCTTGCTCCTCTTCATCAGCACCTTCTCCCTCACCCTCGTCTTGTTTTTCTCCTAATCCCATGGGCTGATACTGCCCTTTTTGGTCTTTTAATATGACAACAGAATATCCAAATCACTACAAACAAGAACATTTCTTTTTGCTCTTTATTCTACATGTGTCTCTAAAGTCCCAAATAACTCCTCAAACACAATCCCAAGATAAGTTGAACCTGCTATGCATAGTTTTTCAAGTAATTCTCCCTTCTCCCCGAGAATTTCCTCCAGTTCAAATTGAAAATCTCATTTAATATTAAAAATCTACTGCATTCATTTATGTGCTTATACAGCAATATATTCCCATTTAATATTTTGGGCAAAACACGAGGACTAAAGATACAGTTTGGTCTTTGATTGCAACCTCTGAAAGGTCAGATTGGTTTGGGAAACGGGTTCTGCTTAGTAGCCCTCCCTCTTTTCTTTTTCATATCTATTAGCAAATATTTTCCCCACCAATTTTGCTCATTTTCCCTATTAGCAAAGATTTCAGCTGAGATGAAATGCCCTCATCTTCAAACAAACAAGCAAACAAGAGAAATCCAAGTTTTTCTCCGAGTATTTTGGTTGAACGTAAAAATCCTCAGCCCAGTTCTCTTCTGCAAGGTTGTGACCTTTATTATTTGCAGTTGAATATTCACAGGAACTTAAATAGCAAAATAATAAATGCAGAGATGGTCGCAAGGAGCCAAAGGATGTTGCAGATTAAATTGCTGCATGATGCAGGCTAGAGAAATTAATCTAGGGAGCGCTTAATTGAATGCAAAAACTTATATTTGATTAAAATATACCTGGAGGATTAGCCTGGCTTCGGAAATAGCATTCCCAGATGAACTCTTTACATTTGTTTTGAGCTTTGCTCGTTCTAATCAAGGACTTTATAGAATTTCATGGCACGATGATAATGGCACATAAAAACCAGAAGTCGAGGCACTAAAAGTCGGGCCATTTTCAAATTAATAGGATTCATTTCACAGCAAGGAGCGTTAACGCGACTTGTCTTACGTGAAGTAACTAATTGCGTGTTTGAAACATTAGAAAAGCATTTGTTACACACCTAAGAGATATATGGGAACTGTAATTATCTTTTTCTTTTTCACACGCCGGTACCGTGATAGAACACGATCTTCCCTTTGCGCAAAATTCCCTTCGCGGCGAAAATCTGCCTGCTGGAGCAGGTGTTATTAAACCTTGTCTCCTCCAAAAATCAAATCAAATTGTCCTTTTCAAAGGATATCCTAAAATTCTCCAAGGATCAAATTCTCCAAGGATCAAATTCTCCAAGGGTAGAATTATCCCTGTCTCCTCTGGGGCGCAGGGGGATCGTTTTCCGCTCGCCAAAGTGGCATTTGGTGGCTCCTCCGCGGGACGTGACTATGTTGGACTCCTAGGACAAGCCCCCCGCTGTGTCCCCAGAAGTGACATTTGCAGCAGATGCTCCCCGGAGCTGTTGCTGTACCTGGCGCAGGAAGCAGATGCAATCGATAATTAATCGATTCCGTTTCCAAGGATGGGTTTTTTTTTCACCCACCCTTTTTGTTCTTGTCAGGAACGGAGAAGAGCTATGCGTGCCACCCCTAATAAATCAGTTACGGAGCGATTTTGCCCGCTCGTTTTTGCAGATTGGCCGTGAAATGAATGTGGTTTCACCCTCCCTCATCCCAAGGTGCCTCAGCAGGGGCCACGGCCAGCGAACGGAAAAGCTAACGGCTCCCGAGCGCGTTTAACTTTTCCAACGTGTGATTTTTCCGTGCGCAGGGAGCGGGCGCTCAACACGTCGCAGCCCGGCGCGCTGCAGCTCACCGTGGGCAACCTGCGGCCGGAGGAGACCTACGCGTTCCGCGTCGTGGCCTGCAACGAGTGGGGACCCGGCGAGAGCTCGGCGCCCGTCAAGGTGGCCACGCAGCCCGAGCGTAAGTGTCCCGGCACCAGCCGCAAGCTCCTTCATTTCCAATTTTCACCTCGTTGCTAGGAAACATCACGAGTTTCGCTTGGGAAATGAGATCTTCCCCAAATTCCTGGTTTTTCCTCCCCATTCCTGGAGGATTCCATGGATTCCATGCTCCCACCTCCTGTTATGTGGCACAGAACCAGTATTTGGATAAAAAAGCAGCTGTTTGCCACTCAGACACGTTGTAAACTCCCTGCAAGATCCCCGGGCTTCCCACTGGAGCGAACCCTGTGGTTTATTCGTGTGCCAAAGCAACTATTTTATCCTAGTTAATGCTTAGCTGTAAACACATTTTATTAGTCTTCGGAGGCATTCGGAGCTTCTGGAGGTAATTTTCCCTCTCCGTCTCGCTTGCTTTTAACCGTTTCCACGTGTATTCCCAAAACAACCCACGGCAGTAGCGATGTCCACAGGATATCACCTGGAATATTTAGATTTCTGCTTTTTTTACTGCGTTTCACTCGCGTTTTAGACATCTGCAGCTCCTGCCCCGAGATTGCCGTGCCGCTTTGCTGCACTTATTTCTAGTTATGCAACTGTCATGTTGGAACAGAAACAAGGTTGTATTTCAGGCCTTTGGGAGGGAAATAGGGCTTGAAAATCAGCTTATGAACCCGAGCCTTTGAAAATAAGGTAACGTTTTAACCGCCCGCGACGTACGCGCCGTTTTAGAAGCCCGAATGCACAAATGCACATACCCCTAGCTCCCTATATATTTCTATTATATATACAAGCCTGTCTGGATGTGTACAGTGTTCAGATATAAAGGAATATTTCACTTTGGACCATCTTTTCCCAAATTCAAATGCATCGTTAGCCGCTGCCGTCGCTGCAGGCAGCTGGCACGACACACACTTGCCCACCCTGCAAGCGGAGGCCCACGGAGCATCTTTCCTATTCAATAACTCGGAAATTTCTCTGCAGTGTCAAGTTGGAGCAGGGAGGGAAATATTACTTTCCATTTTTTTCTTTTCATTTCTTCCTGTTGACCGAATTATTTCATCATTTGGAGACAACTCTCTTGGCTCCCGGAAGGCCGTCAGCCTCCGTGCGCTGTCTTTTCCGAACAGGCTGCAACTCTTGTACAATAAATTACATGGCTTCACCTAAATTGAATTTCCGCATTATTCGAAAATATCAGGAGTATTATGCAACCTGGCATTGTTAAGGAAGAAAAAGCTGATGAAAAAGGACGGCGGAAATTCATGGCTGCCAATGCCGCTTTCGAAAAGTGCATACATTTCCTCAGTAATCAGTTTAAAAGATCAACAGCCGAAGTTCCAGCTTTTGAAATAATCATCCGGAATATACGGGCTGCATTTATAGGAACGCTTTTGTCCCCAGATTAAACCCTTTTTCTTTTTTTTTTTTATATTATTCTTTTTTAGTAAACTCCAACCCCCTTTTTTTCTCTGCCTTTATGGTATATAATTTCACTCGGGCATTATCAGCGAGGATTAAATCCCTGCCTGCTTAAGCCTTGTCTAATCTTTTCATGCCACATGCGGCGACGTTGTGAGTTATTATTCGGGCTCCTCGAGACGCTGCAGAAGCCGAGGGAGCCCCGTGAGGTGAGAACGTCCCTTTTGGGGAAATTTGCACTGAAACGGCCGCAGCGCAAGCTGCTCACGGTCCCTCCTCTGCAAATTTGCCTTTGAAGCTCTTCGTTTCCCTCATGTCAACCTGTGCAAACGCGGATCGTGCTGGAGCGATGGAATTTGCCGAAGATGCATGTTGGATTCACGCGGTTTAGGCTCCAATACGGAGCTTGTGCCACTCGTGAGCCCTTCGGGGTCCCACGGTGGCCTTGCAGGGGACACCGGAGCTGCCGTCGCGTCCTCGGGCTGCCCCTTTTGCTAACCTTGTCACTAGAAATAATGTTGCTTTTCATTCCTGCTTGGAAAGCTAAAAGCCACCCTGCGGCATTGCCCTCTCGGAGGAAGACCCAGGATTGATGCCGCGGCCGGGCCGCGAGGTGACGGGTCAGCAGACGCGTGCGTTTTATGTCCCCATCTGTCCCTTTTTATGGCGTGAAGCATCTGCCCATCTCCCAGGACAGATGCCGGGCGAAAACTGCCTTTCTGCAGCTCCCGAAGGACAAGCAACTCCTTTGGGAAAGTGTTTGAAGCGCAGGGGCTTGGAATAACCAAAAAACGCTGCGTAAAACGGCACAAATCGTTGGGATTTCATCTTGAAGGGCTTTTCCAACCCTAAGGATTCGCTCTGGCCAAGCCGGCCACCAAGCCCTGGATGTTGTCCCATCTCCAGGGTGACAGTGACCACATTGCAGAGCCCCAGGAGATGTTTCTGAACATATAAAAGACGGGCTAAGCAAAAACTGCTCCGATAGGGAATTTTCCTCGTCGTTTGATGGAAGCGTGAAGCGCTCCCGAAGAGTCATTANGAGATGTTTCTGAACATATAAAAGACGGGCTAAGCAAAAACTGCTCCGATAGGGAATTTTCCTCGTTTGATGGAAGCGTGAAGTGCTCCCGAAAACCGCGTTGCGGCGAGTCATTAATATCCTCCTCGTTTGCGCGTGTTCTTCCGTAAATGGCTCAGTAAAACACCCCCCTGGGGGAACTTTGTGCCGTTCTTAACATGGTTCTCGAATTTGACGATTAATTTACAGGGAGGGCGGCTTTTTCGCTTGGGTTTTAATGAAACGTGTCCGTCCTCTGCGGAGGTTGGAGGCAGAACCAGCACTGCCTGCTTTGCCCTCTTTGTGGTGTCACTTTTGTCCTTCATCTTCAGTTCCCGTGTTTTTTTGCTGGAAACCAACTTTCCTTTCAAGCCAACCAGAAAGGCTAAATTCCCATGCTGTTTTATTCGGAATCCAGCCAGCTCTAATGCGGTGATTTTATTTATTTTCCATTGAATGCCTGGTTCCTCTGGTGGAACAAAATTCCCTATATTAAACCCGATTCAGTGGCTCCACTGAACACGTATTTCTGTGCGCGTCCCAGGGAGTGGGATTCAGATTGGCACTTCACAAGAAGGAAATACGAGGAGGGATCTAAAAAAGAGAAAAATCCCACAGCATTTGGTGCTGCTTCCCGAAGGAAAACGCCGCAAAGAAGAGGAGCCAAAAATACTCGGAGCAGGGACAGGGATAATAAACTTGTTGCCTTCTAGCACTGGAAGTGAGCTGAGCTCCACCTTCCATTTCCAAAGGCATTTCTTCGGATTTTTCAGACCTCAACCAAGCGGAGGGCGTGTTTGGACACACGGAACGGGGTAGATTTTGCAAGAAAAAAAACTCGTTTCCTAAATGAATTTGCCCTGGAAACGCAAGAAATTTGCTGCGTGAAGCGGGCAGCGGGTTTTAATGAAACATCATTAAGGCTCTTAACTACAGAGAGAAAGGCGAAGAGGATCAGAGACATAATCAAAGGCTGCGCTCTGTTATCAATAACTACAAGCGGCTCCGTAAATATTCTCCGTTCAGATGTTTTCCGTGCGGATCCAGCTGTTGAAAAGAGAAGTGGAGGAACATGAGGGTTTTTTTAATCGTTGCATCTCATTACGGGGGATGAATCACCGGGAAAAAAAAAGGCTGCAAAAGGGCACTTTTCATAAAGGAAATGGCCAGTCTGGCACGGCGCTTGGGAGAGGAAGAATAAGTCAGAATTAAGTGACATGGGGGTGGGATGACCCTTTATTTTTAGCATTGTGCTGCACGGAAAGGAGCGGAGGCTGGAAGAAGGTGACACTGAATTTGGGAGGTAATAAAACACCAAAGGGGTTTCAAGACCCTTTCACCGCGAGCTTGGCCTTTGAGGAGGTGTTTTGGCTTCTGACATTCAGGATATCGAGGCGATTTGTGCCCATAGCTCTATTTTAGGCATCTCTGGTGTATTATTATTATTAATTACTTTGATTGAAGCATTATTGAACAAGAGGGAAGCAGCTCAAGGAGGAGAAGAAGCTTTTCCAGGAGCAGCATCTCTGGTTGGGAAAGGGCCACGTGGCTCCTGGTGGCACCTGTGGTTAAGGCCAGATGTGGGTCTCTGTGCAGGTTCTCGGGGCAGCGTTGGGATGAGCCCTTCCCACCGGAGCGGGATTTTCCTCATTGCATTTTCCTCATGCGATTCCTTTCTTCCCAGTGCAAGTTCCTGGACCGGTGGAAAACCTCCGGGCTGTCTCCACGTCCCCGACCTCGATCCTGGTTTCCTGGGACCCTCCTGCTTACGCCAACGGCCCCGTTCAGGGTTACCGGCTCTTCTGCACCGAGACTGCCACCGGCAAGGAGCAGGTGAGCACGGAGCGGGCAGAAACGAGGCATTTTCTCCCCAAATTGAAATAGGAAAACTAATAGGAAAACTTCTCCTTCATCCCCCGGGGCACTGGCGCTAACGTCGCTCCTTTCCGTGTGCTCAGAACATCGACGTGGACGGGCTCTCCTACAGGCTGGAAGGGCTCAAGAAATTCACGGAATACGCCCTGCGCTTCCTGGCCTACAACCGCTACGGCCCCGGCGTCTCCACCGAGGAGCTCGTGCTCACCACGCTGTCCGACGGTGAG
Organism: Crypturellus undulatus; assembly: GCA_013389825.1. NCBI lineage: Eukaryota > Metazoa > Chordata > Aves > Tinamiformes > Tinamidae > Crypturellus > Crypturellus undulatus. The sequence continues at coordinate 6,703 of VWPW01021529.1, read as the reverse complement.
TCCTGAGTGGCAAAAATAGCACATTTGGGCTCAAAAAGCCCCTCCGGGGATTATTTTCCCCATTTCAAATCATCAGGTCGCGCGTTGCAAGCTTTATTTTCCCCTCAGCGTAGGCATCGGGCTTGCAACAGCAAATCTTGGGTGTTTGATTTGCATCGGAATAAAAACTGCCTCGATTTTGCTTGTAGCTCCAACCCGGGGCCGCAAAAGGTGCCCGTGTTTCCATTTCTGCTCCGTCACGATGCTTGCGCTGTGGTTCCTCCGGAGCCTGCGCTCCGCTTTGTGCATCTTGCACGCTCCGAGTGGGAAATGGAATTTCATTTTGAAATTCGGAAGCGCTTGGTTGTGGCTAATAGCAAAAACCTGGCTCCTGCTGAAGGCGGCGGGGCTGATCGCCACGGCTGGCTGGAACAGGCGTGACATTATCGAAATAATTTGGGCTACAAAAGTGTCAGAAACATCAGTTGGAGGCGAGCTGAGCCCTCTAATTGGAGGCGGTGGGAAGCTCTAAAAGGAAAAGTTTAAAGATTTTTTTTTTAATCCGTGGCAGCGTTTTGCTTAAAGATTTTACAAGAAGTGTCAAGGTAAGCTTTGAAATTGGGATTTTGCAGAGAATTTTCACAGAATAGGAAGGTATGAGCATTCCAGTTGCCCTGTCCTGTGTTTGGATCATGAACCTGGGGCTCTTCCCTGGCAAAAAAGATAATTTTTTCCCCTTTAATCAAGGAAATTGAAATGTTTTGAGCAGGAACCTGAGTGCCTGGGGCCAGGAAGGAGCAGACAGGGAATTCCAGGGGCTCTCCTGCTGTTTTCCTCCCTGCTATTCCAGCCTCTTCAGCAGCATCATCTGCAATCCCCGCAGCTCCTTTGGCACCGCGCTCGTCCATTGGACACCTCTGCAATGTTTTTTCAAGTGCTACTTCTGTCTCCCCATCTCATTCAGTTTCCCGTTGTAATACAGCCCGGGTCTCGGCAGCATAAATTACTTGGCACTTATAATTAGCCAAACAAAGGGAAAACAAGCGAAAATGAATCTTTTGCATAATGTATGGAGATTTAATTCACGCTGCCAAGTGTCGAACGGTGGCCCCGTACTCCACTTTGGTTTTAAATGTCATCCTAAGTGAGGGAAGGGAGAGAGATTGTTATTCACGAGCCTGGAAATTATCCTCAGCGAGTGGTTCAGAACACTTCACCTGTCTAGGAACAAAAATCATCGCTAAAGAGGAGGGGGTTTGTGAAAAATATGGTGCATAGGTGCGTCTGGAAGAAGACAGGGTTTTTATTTTGCTTTCTGGTTACGCTGCAATCTGTTTTGCAGACTTCTGGGCTGCAAAGCATCCACCACCTTCCCTTAAGGGTTGGCTCTTTTAGGAAGGATGCATGAAAATTTATTTTGCTTTCCATGCCTGGCGCTGCTTTAGTGTTTGCTCTGGACCGTCTCGGGCGTTGGGAGCGAAAGCGAAGGTCAGAAAAGGCAGCAAAGCCTTGAAAATGGCTCTGAATTTCCTTTCTGTTGGGGAAAACGACTGCTTTTAACTCGCCCTTTTAAGAATGTGCCTGTGCTCGAGCGGGTTATTTCTCTCCGCAGTCCCAACCGTTGGCCTCCGGGTGTGTGACACGGTACCTGAGCTCACAGAAAAACCCAGATTGTGTTTTCCCCGCAGCTCTGTAGGCAGAAATTGTCTGCAAAGCTCTGAGATCTAATATATAGTCCAGGAAACACAGCCCAATCAAAGGGATTTAGTGTGGCTCTTCCATTGCAGCCACCGCAGAAGCCCAGACTTGCACAATTTGCCACAACAGGGAAAATATAATATATATAACATTTATTTTCTGCTTTAAAACACAGCTCGGTGCGTGTTTGGCTGAACTACGTGCCATTTCAGGAGCGCTTTGAGCTCTCGTGCTTATGAATTTCTCAAAACGCACTTCATCGCCGCACTTGGCAGCCAGTCTTATTTCATGCTTCCTGACTGCTTGATTTAAACATAATTTAGATCCGTAATTATAATATGAATGCGCTTTTTTTTTAAGCAAAAATTACCCATTGGAGTTTGGCTAGACCCAGGGCGTGCAGGTTTCCAACCACGAGTCGGTGACAGCGGGACCCGTGCGCTTCCGAGCTGGAACTATTAAACCAGGATTTGGTAATACAAAATATCCCCTCGATTGCAGAGGGAACAAGGAATAAAAACGGACAATGTTATTGCGACAGTGACTCCAAGTCGATGCCGGATCTTGTCCGGATTTATTTCTTGTACGATCTGGAAGAAGAGATGCAAGTCGCATCGGTTGCGTTACAGATGAAACCGAATGCGAAGGGTGATTAACAGTGACCAAAGAGAAATAATCAAAATAATAGAAAGTCAAAAAAAAAAAGAAAAAAAAGGGGGGAATAATAGGAAATACTGGCAATTAGTATCAATTGGAAGGAGAAATAATGACAAGGGAAGAGGACAGGGGCTAAGGATTTAGGATTTGCAGTTGAATTCTGTGGATAAACCCAGGACAGGCTGTTTTGCCCGTGGCGTGTCCTGATTCGGAGGAGCAGATTGGAGAAATGTGCTGGAATTTGTCCCAGTGGGACCTCTGAGCTCGGTGACGTCTCCTTGGTGTCACGGGGCGTTAGGGAGATGGAGCTTCATTGCCACCCGAGCGAAGCGACGCGTCGACTCGGAAAGGAACGCGGAGCGATTCCTGGATGGAAGGAGCCAAATATCTTCCAAGACCTTTAATGTGGAGGGACAAGAAGGAGCGAAAAGGGGACACGAGCACCCGGCAGGTCACAGCATGGGAAAGCAGCCCGGGATGGCCCGGAGCCAGGATATCTCGGGAGTTATGGATATTCCTGGAGAACGATTCCACCGAACGAGCACCAAGGTCCCCAGCCTTGAGATCGGGATCATTTGAAGGGATTCTCCGCGGATTCCTGGCATCGGCCCTCTCCCAAAGGGGAATCTCCGCAGCTGGCAGCCTCCAGGTGCAGGAATTCAGTATTCCCTCCCAAGCCAGTGCCTCGGAGCACCGAGTTTCCAGCTTCTTGTGCTTCAAACGTCTCATTTTTGCCTTTTTTCTGGTTCACAGAGCCTTCGTGAAGGACAAGGGTATTAACGTGGCACCTGCCTGACAGCGGGGCCTGCTTAACCGGCTGCTCTCCCTGCTGCCACGTCGGCACCTGCGTTTAAAATATCATTTTCCTCTCTGCCCTGACAGATGACTTAAATGGGACTGACTTAAATGCTTTAATACCGGCGTGCATCAAGGCCACTGCGCTTTGGGGATTGGTTTATTGAATATCAACGTCAGCGGGAATTGCACGGCCAGGGTGGGTAAAATCCACCAGGAGGAGAAGCCCGTTGCACAGATTTAGTAGGAATATACAGCGATGCGGTGGTAAATAGGAAGAAAAGTTGCCTGTACATAATCAGCTACTAATAATTAGCCTCGTGGAGAGGCTTTGTGAGACCATAAAGATATGAACGCGTTTAAAATTGAAGTGTATTTACCAGGATGAGTTTAACGAGGTGCCAAAGCCTCCTTGCTGGCCAAAACGAGGGTTATTGGTTGCTCTCTGCGGGTGCTAACGGCGTTTTTTCCCCCTTCTCTCCTGTGTTTCCGCAGTGCCCAGCGCGATGCCCCAGAACGTCTCCTTGGAGGTGGTGAACTCGAGGGTGAGTCTGTCGCCCCGGATGGCCTTTGGGGATGCCGAGCTTGCCCTCGGGCATGGTTTGATGCTGCAATTTTGGGGGGGAACCCCAAAACGAAGCTCTGCAGATGGTGGCAATGCCCGTTTGGCAGTGCCAGGGAAGCTCCGGGCTGCGGACGCCCCAAGGAATCTCTACATTTCCACTGCCCTCTCCGACTTCCTTCAGGTCTCAACACGCTGCAGGCTGAAAATAGTTACATTTCCACCTTCTCCTTCCCTTTTTCCCATCTTTTCGCAGGTGCGATCGCTTTTGCTTTGCCAGCACAAAGTGTGACCCCAGCGAGGTAGCTGGGCATAAATATTCAACCCCCTGAGCACCGAAGAGCACTTCAGCCCCGCACGGTTATCTTTGCCCAACACCTTAATTGCAGCTAGGTTAATTAGTGCCCTTGGAGAATACGACCCAGCAGGTAAAAGGGTCCCTATCACAAGGTTAAATGTGTTTTTGCTAATTCTTGTTGTTCATGCAAGACACTTGGAGTCACTTGGGCTCTCCTGAGAGCGGGCAGGCTTGCAGTAAGTAAATATGTATTTATTTCCATAGGATGTTCAGATATTCACCACCCACAAGTAGATCTGCTGTCATTCCAAAAGAGATATTTCTTTTTTCTGCTAAAATTTGTGTTCATTGAATTTAAACACAGTAACTTTTGTTCTTAAAAAAAATCTTTCCACGCCACTGAGGAGGTAGGTTGATATTATTTCCTAATATAATATTATTATAGCTACACCCTAGAATAGGTTGCCTATTTATCAAGTGCTATTTCCTGATATATTAAGAAATATATTTGAGTTTGTGCCTTCTTTTTCATGAAACCCACTGTCTGTTCGGAACATTTGCTTCCTTTTCAAAAACACCCGGGCGCAGTTACTTGGAAATCCCTCTTCCCCGTCGGACCCAAAGGGCATCGATGTCTCGGAACATCTTGTTCCCAACCTTCTGTGTTTATTTTTATTTTTTTTTTTTGCTTCTTTCTCAAGGGAAAATGTCACCGAGCAGTCGATCGCCTTTCGTGACCTTCTCCACTGACCGTTCCGATTTCAAGCGGAGCGGTTTGCGGGGCTCGTTGAAAATTTTAGCGCTGGTTTAATAAGATTTCTGCCTTGCTGCTATTTTTCTTGCACGCTGACAGACCTGTTAATTGAATAACGTAACGGAGATGGCCGAGGAACGGGAGATGTTGGATAGGAATCGCTATCCTGGGGATTATTGCTTGATATTGATGGAGCGCCCGCAGCTGGATCGGAATTGCTGCAAGTGGGGACAAAAATCCAGCTCCCTGCCCCAAAATAATTTTGGAATTATTTGGGATTTCCTTCTCCCACGAGTTAATCACAGGCGGCATCTACCACGGATAGGGTATATCCATGCGCACATCCATATGGATGCGTTTCCACTTGAAATTCCGCGCATGATTCGAAGGCACCGCCAAAACGAACCCTTTCTGCCCTCGCGTTTTCGCAAAACGCACCCGTATGTGACTTGCTCCTAATGGGAAATCAGCGGGAGCTTCCTGCGTGTTGAATTTTTCCGTAGCCGAAATCTCTTTCTGCTTTGTTTTGCTCTTCCCAAACGCTCCTTTGCTCGAGAAGCGGGGCGGATCTGATGTTTAATAGATGAACAGAGTTGCATCAAAGAACTGTCTGCTTCAGTTCCCCCACTAGCAGAACCAACAGTGTTTAGGTATTTGTTTGCTTCCTTTATTCCTTTAAATATTGATGGCTTTTTGGCGCTTTTTAATCTTTGATACATACTAATACGTAGCAAATCTGAAGCGTAGAAATAGCTGTCAGGTTGATTCGTTTAAAAGTCTGCTATTTTACTGCTTCCTCCCGTTTTAAAATACACAGGAAACGAGAAGTAACATCCTTTGATCATATGGCTTTAATCCGCGGATGGATAAATGCTTCCAATCAAAAGAGTGGGCATTGATTCTGGATTCATGTTTTCCATACGGTAGCGAGGATCCGAGGACAAAACCTGGAAAATTCTGGTAAAATTAAGAGCAAGGTATACAATGGATATAACCTTTCATGTTCTACTTACGGAGACGGCCCCGGAGAAGGGAGATCTTTAACCTTTAAATCCATGACTTCCCGGCAAAGCGGAGAAACGAGCGCGGAGCTTCACCTTTCCAAGGAGAAAATTGGCGGAGAGCTCCCAAGTCGATACCTGCTGCTTCTCGCTTTTAATTATGTACATTGCAAGCCCCAAGCGATTTGGGGCATTCCCTTGGGAAAAGCCCACGCGCTGAATCCTTCGGAATCCCTTGGAAAAGGGGGATTTGCACCTTCCAGCTCTTTCTTGGAATGGGGAAATAATTTGCGTCTGGTTTTGGAGTATCCTCTGGATCTACTACGTCGCTGCTGGCTCCGCGTTGCCTCCGCGAGGTTGTGCTCGAATGGAGGTGGATTCCCGACATTCTGGGATTTGATTAAACTTATTGAAGCCGATGAACGTTCCGACCACCTTTTCGTTTAAGCGGAATTTAGAGATCCTATTAAGGCACTTGATGCAGCCGGGCAAGAGGAGCTCTGGGCAGTTCTGTCTTAATGAGAGCGACTCGGTGCCTTCTGACCGAGAGATGTTCCCGGAGACCAATAAAGCAAATTAATGAGCTATGACACTGATTAGTAGAGCTCTACGGGCCTCGCTGCCTCGGAAAGAAACCATAAAAAGCCTCGAGAAGGAGAAAAACAAGGTCACGAAGAGGCGGAGCGGAGAAGTCCTACCTTACCCTGGCACCATAGTGGCTTGTTCTTCCTAATGCAGAGCATAAAAACTAACCCAAGAGGATTTGGAAACCCCTTTCCTTGTGATTTCTCTGAATTAAATTGGAGAGCCTCGTATAAATTTAATCCCATTTGGGGGAGTTTTGATTCAGTTTTCCATGACCTTTATGACCGGGGCTCTTATTGGGTAGAAAGCAGCTCCAAAAATGCAGGTGTGTGGATTTCCACCATAGAAATGCTTGTTTATTCCCTAGTTTCTTC
>VWPW01021528.1:104933-142920 GCA_013389825.1 Crypturellus undulatus | reverse complement strand
TTAGCGCTGAGGACGAATCGATACGCTAGTGCAGGCTCTTCAGCAGCAACCGACCGTAAAAATGACCGAGCGCGGAATACCTTCCAGATGCAGCGATGCAACCTGAAATAGCAGCAGGATCGAATCGTGGACCGAGTATCATTTCAGAAGAAGAAAGAGAGACAGCGCAATGGTCTGCAGGACGGCACTGCTTAGCTTCTGCTCCAGAGTCCAGGCTCCACCTGAGCTCGGGCTTGCCCCTCGAGCAGCTTTGGGGATGAACTGAAGCTTGAGCTGGGGAGTTTTATTTTAGAGGTAGATGCATGGTTAGGTGCTGAATGTCAGCGCTGAGCTACCCAAAATGCAACACCTACATGAAAAGGGTTAGAAAGCCATTTCAAAGCGTTATATGGCCTGGATGCTGTTACTACTCTCAGCTGTTCTTGCTTTTTTATCCCCTGAGCTGATGGAAACGCCTTGCAAAAAGTCAGGGAATGTCCATCTTAAGTAACAGTAAATGGATAAAGTCATCAGAAGGTTCTAAGGAAACAGTGATGCAACATTTTTTTTATATATATATTTCCATTTTAATGGTCAAAGAATGCCAAGGATTTTTCTCAAAAGCCCTTCTGAGAGAGGGTAAATCAGCATAATGCTTTCTGGTGATAAAAGCTTTGCCATTTCTAAGGCTGCACAAAGAGGTCCAGCTGGCCAGGAAAAGATATTTATTAAAATAAGACAGCCCTGGGGCTGATTGGTGCTTGCAAAATGTAAACACGGTTAAAGGCAAGTGGAAAAAACAGAATGACACTGTTAGCACCAAAAGAAACTATAAATAAATGAGCTCCTCAAAGTAGACAAGCAAACACGAGGGAATGGGGGCACAGGTAGTATATTTTTTCCTGTGTAAGAAGGAGGGTGAGCTCTGCTGATACATAACATCTGTATAACTCTGCCATCAGGCATATNAATGAGCTCCTCAAAGTAGACAAGCAAACACGAGGGAATGGGGGCACAGGTAGTATATTTTTTCCTATGTAAGGAGGATGAGTTCTGCTGATACTTAACATCTGTATAACTCTGCCACCAGGCATATGCCACCTCAGCTGGCAAGGATTTGGCTGTTTTGGTAAGAATTCCACCCAGAGCTTAAACAAAGTAGCAACTGGCAGGAATTCATGTGCAGATGGGGCTCCAGGAAAGTTTCACCCACATGTACGTTCTAGCGCGTCTCAACCTAATGTGTTCCCAGAGCGGCACCAAGGAGCTTATTAATTTTACAAGACTGTCAGAGCTACCAAAATATCCTGCCTGCTTTCCTCTGGTGGCACAAGATGCACAGAGCTAAAGCGAAAGTGCAGCAACTTCTGCACAGGGCAAGAGAGAAAACACAGCAGCAGGTTTGGAGATGTATCGGGCGCATCCTGGAGATTCCCATCCCTAGGGAGGTAAAAAGCACCTTAGGAAAGCAGGGATGAAATGTCACTTGTAAATCTTGTGTCTGCACGCTCAGAGTAAAGGCGAGATGAGGAAGCAAATGGAGCTGATTTATGTGCAGCTAACGCAGCCGCCGAGCTGAGGGTTGACCTGGTATCTCACCATGGGCCTGCGGGCTGAGTGGTGATTTCAGGCAGGAAGAAGAGGATCTTGTGTTTCCACTCACTGCAGGGGCCGTGAGTTCATTCTGAGTCAGCTCGAGCACCTGGGAAAATTTAATTTACCCAAGTGATGCTCCCAGGCCAAGCAGAGGTATTAGCACAGTCATCCCTTTAACGCGATATTATCTGGTTGGTACCGTAACTCCTCTGTTATTAGCTGGGAAACGAGATTTGCGATGGATTGCAAAGGGGATACACAGGAATAAAGGGAGGAAATTAAGAGAGCAAACGTTTCGGTTGAGTGCTGAGGCTCCTCCAGCACCTGTAACTGGGCAAGGCTGAAGACCTGTAAACACATAATCAACCCTGTGCTGGCAGGGACAAGGGTTAGGTGACCATTACATATTTTCTATCTATACCTTAAGCACAAGTATTTTGCTTTAATTGGCTGTAAACCATCTAGTTAAGTCACTTTTATGGCTCCCAGTAGTCTAGTATCTGAGCACCATCCAACCTTTCAATACGCTTTTACTCACACTGCCCTTCAGGAGCAGGAAAACACTAGGACGCATTTTGCACTTAGGAAACTGAGGCAAAGAGAGGTAAAGAGCCTTAGCCACGTCTTGCGAGGTGGACATGAGCACAGAGCTCATCCGTGCAGCTGTTTCTGTTAGGCAATGAGGAACAGGCAGAAGAAATCACATTTTCCCTCTCCTAGGTAAGTGCTCCTCACAAGGTTGGAGTCAAGCTTTGCCTGACCTTAGGAACTGTAACTATTGTGGAACAGCTTTGCTGTGAGGTGGGATACGGCCTCCACTCTGGAGAAAGAGCCCAGTAGCAGAAGACTCCCAGGAAATGGGGGAAAGTGGGCAGAGGAGGACATTGAGCACCACTGAGGAGCATGATGCATTCCCTCCTTGACCATCCTCTGAATAGAAAACAAGATGCTCTAGCTCATTGTAAAAGCAAAGCATAAGGTTACCTAACTCTGTGGGTGAGTTTGGGTTGTGAACTTTGATTGAAATAGGCCCAAAACAGCTCCTCCTTTGAGCTTGCTCAAAGTGCCCATCCTGCACAACCCCTTCTAAGAGGTTTTTCTCTTCCCCGTTATCCTAGCAGGTACAACACATATCAGTCAGGTTTGGAAGACCTCCTATGGGCCCAAAAGTTGTCATGTAGCTTGGCTTTGCAGCATCCCTTCTTAGAGACCATAGGCAACTATAGGAGAGAAGGAAAATGAACCTGCATGTTCTGAAAGCCTGGACACAAGCACTAAGCGCCAGACCCTTTGACCATGAGTTAGTTTGAAACAGCCTCCTCCTGGTGCTACAGGCATGTCGCTTAAATGTCTCATGTCTCAGCTTCTTTATGTGTGTCCTTTATGCTCTCACAGCTGCGGTGTCACTGTGGTGGCCAGACCCTCGTGGCCATGGTATAGCCCAACACATGGCCTGGTCTCAGATTCTTTGACAGAAAGAGATGACTCCTTGGTCACCTCCCTTTTTTGGAACCCGACTCATGCAAACTTGATCTTGAACAGGCCAGGACATGTCAGTGGTGAATTTTAGGGTGTTGTTTACAGTGTGGGTTCATCCAAACACACCACATATGTGTGAAGAGTGCAGACCATTGCCCCGTTACCTGAGAAACACTGTTTTTCTCAAATACTGAAATATGCTGCACTTCACATAATTCACCAATCTTGCCTCTGCACAGAGAGAAAACAGTGTAATCAACTCAGAGGAAACCTCCAGCACCTGTGAGTCACTGCTCAGTAGCATCCTCCTCCTGGGCACATATTGCAGCACAGTTGACCACAGGGCTATTAGAGCCAGGTTTCATGTCAAGCTACAGTTTGTGTTATCTCCATCCCCTCCTCAGCAAGCCCATCAAGGACATTGCTCCACAGCACGCTCAGCAAACACCTGCCTGGAGAGCACTGCTCAGAGCTGCGATAAATACATTCTTCAACTCCCTCAACAGAACAGCTATTCACTCGGATGTTCTGCATGACTTGTCCTGCTGCCAGATTTTGAGCCTTGGTCTCAATCCAGGAGAAAGAGAGACCAAGTTTGGCGGCTTTTACCTCAGCGCATCCGAGCGCAGGTTCCAGGTGTTCTGCTGACTAACTGAAGGGAGCCACATCATCCGCAGAGCCAAGGTCCGTGAAGGTCGCGCTGCCGCCAACGGCAATTCCTGAGCGATGCGTCAGCTGTTCCCAAATCCGGGCGATGGCACAACAGAATGGCACGGGGGAAGCAACGTCTCCAGGCGCCAGCTGTATTACTGAACCGCTACCCCGGCCTCTGTGGCCTCTTCCCTTGTAGTCATGTGAAGGCTGCGCTCTCAGCAAGATCCCAAAACAGTGGAGTCACCAAGGAGAGGAGGGAGGTGATGTACTTCATTCCTGCTCTATCTCCGCAAGTAGTCCAGGACAAGGTTCAGCGTCCAGAAGTGACTGACTGGCAGGGAATCAGGATTGTTCTGGGCAATCTTTGCAAGTCAGCAGTGACCGGGGTTTGGCAAGGAGAAAGTGGCCACAGGCTGGTGCAGGACAGACAGTGACGCGATTGGACAGCATCCTCTGCAGCCCGACAGTTGACCTTTCCTTTTGCGCAATGAGAAGGCAATGTCCTCCCTCCACCCCAGAAGGACTACGCCAGACACCAGGCAAAGGGGCAGCGTTCATATCCCCTGACGATGGGAATCAAAGGCATCTACGACGGCGCTCTTCACCCTCAGCTCCCCTTAACCACCCTCTAATAGAGAGAAGAAGGTATATCTAGGATTCGCTCTGTCATTTTTGATGTATACATTAAAATAAAACAAATTGGGCCCTACCTCTGAGACTGACATTTATAGCGGCCGTACCTCATCCTATAAACATATACCCTGCTCCTGCAGTATATCCAAAACTGGGCAGCTGGTTGAGGGGTACAATGTGCCCATTGAGCTCAGGAGATAGTAGTACCATGTTAATCTCTACAGCAGCCTTTCATTGCCGGAAAGGGAAATACCTCTGGTTGTTTATTAAAACAATGCTCAATTCACATAGCCGTTGGTAGGGTACATCAGAAGAAGAGTCTCATGAGCAAGTCCTACCCTGACTCACCAAACAGCTCCGTATAAAGCAACGGTCATGTCCTTATTTATATTTTTCCCCGAATACTTCTCATGGATCTTGAATACCCTTCGGAGCTTTGTTTATTTGCCTCTAGTATGCATTGGTCAACCTTTACTGCTCAGCATCACAAAATGATTGGTGCTATTGGCATATATTTTACTGCTGGTGGCTCTGGAGTTGCCCCATATATCTTCTATATTGCAGCAACATCTGTCCTGTACTTCCACACCTCATGGTGAGGGATGGAGCTGTGTTGAACAACTGAGAGCTTCGCAAGACCCATTTGGTATGCCAGGAATTAAGTCTGCACAAAGATGATGAGTTGTATCATTAAGTTTTAGACCAACTGATGACTTTACAGGATCTGATGATTTTTTATTCACAAAGCCATAATACACCTATTGCCCTTTTCATTCAATTTCTTAGTTAATGTGTTGGCAAAAGCCCACCCTCTGAATTAGAACTCTACATTGATGGGATCATAAGGGTATGGGAAAATATGAAATATTTCTATGCTTGTATTAGATATTTATAATTTCAGTACTTCCTTATTGCCCCTCATCTTGTAAAGCTAAGATCATGATTTATTTTTTAATTTCCTGAACTCTTCCGATATCCTAAAGAAGCTGAATGTTATGATTTTCTGAAATCTTTGATGGGCTGTTTCTTTGAAAGAGTTTTGGGGGAAGAACAACGAAACATCTCTGAGTCTAATCTGGAGATTGGATCTTTTGATGCGTTCCCCTTTCTGTTTGCCAGCGAGCTGAGCTAAGCTGCTCTCCCCTTTTGGACCAAGTAATGCTATTGAGTGAGGGAGATGGATTTTTTAACATTTAGGTAGCACTTCAGTATGGGCTAGTAAATCATTCAAGACTTCCTATTAGAAAATGCATCCAGTTACCTTTAATGTGAATGCTTAAAAATCTGGGCAGACGTTTTCTACATTGAGTGCTACATATTCCTTTTTCCTTAACTTTGAGCCAAAATCATTTAGCCATTTCTAAGACCAAGGGCACGGAAATGTAAGCGATTCCTCCCTTTTAAGAAAATACCTGGGTGTGAGATTGAGCTTTGCAGTAGTACTGTCCTGCCAATATTCACCCATCTGCAAGTATTTTCAAAAACAGCATTTGGGCTGCATTCAGGCGAGATGTCTTAGATGTCAGCAGTCCCCCAAACACACCAAGTGCCTTCCAGTTGGAGAAAGAGCAAGACTATTCCTGTAATCATCAGGCTATTCTGGGCTGTGAGGCCTATTGTCCAGTGCTGTGGGGTTGAGCCGTGAACAGCCGAAGAAAAACACTGATTAGCTGCTCATTAACTGAATAGTGCACATCCTGAGCACCGAGCAAGGCAGCAGCTCAATGCAAAAAATAGCAGGCAAGTGCGTAATTAAAGGCTATCAGAACGCACCCACACAAGATGGATCATTGCAGGTTGCATGGATATTTTTAACCCAGGGTCTTCCCACCTTGTGCTTGCTTGTCTTTGTTCGGCTTAGGTGTTTTACTGCAAATTTGCCTGGGTGTGAGTTCTGCAGAGTATTTTTTTTTTTTTTTTTTCAAAAAATGCTAAATCAAAAGAAGAAATAAAAAAGGCAGATGAGCACAGCCTGCTATTAGTAAACACCAACAGCAGTGATTTCTTCTTCCTCACGCCCTGCAATGAGCTTGTTTCACTCAGATAGTTTGCTAGAGTATGGCAGGAGGGAGGTTCGGTGCTGCTAACCGCAAACCAACCCCACTTGTTGCTTCCAGCCGGGAACAAGATAAGGGAAATGCCCAGTTCATTCCCATCAGCACATCCTAAACACCTGTTTCATCACATTGGAATATCTGTCGCTCCTCTGCGGTGGCAGGGATAGCATGACCCTGCCTTCACTGCTGGGGTTCCTCATATCACCCCGTGCCAAGCTGCTGCTCCAGTTTTAGGGCCGTCATCTGGCGCTTACTCAAAGGGGATGAGGTAAAGTTCCTGTCACCAGTGACGCCACCACCTTCCCTGTAAAGCACCCTTCTTATCACCCTCTCAGTCATGTTTTCCTGGCCAGCAGCCCAGGCACGGGATATAGTAATCTCCCAGATGGTATCAGCTAGGGCAATCACTGAGGCTGGAATAGCTCACTGTAATGTTAGGGTGATAGTGTGCATCCTTACACAGATGAAGGCCAGTAAAAAAAAAGAGATTTTTAGCTTCGTCACGCTTGCATTTTTTACCTCCCGTCATTCCCTCTTTGCCATTCCCATGGCTTCATCTTTGGCCAACAGGTTTTCTCCTTGCCTTGTCCCTAATCATCTTCTCAAATTCACCTAGATTCAGTCCCTCTTCTGAGGAGAGCCTCGCAGAGCAACAGGTCCCTCTTGAATGCTCTCTGCTCCCAAGGATTTCAGGAAATCCAGAGTGTCTCCTAGGATGATTTCTGGTCTTATGTTTAAAATGAATCAATACTGGCCAGAAAGTGGCCATTAAGGTGACAGTAGAAGAAAGCTTATGCCTTGCCTGGACCAACCTTGGTTTTGATGTGGTCTCACTCTCTTACCAGTATATGCAGGATCTTTGCTTTGAGACCTCTTCATCTTTGGAGTTAATGGAAGCACCCTGGGTGATCACTGCTTCCAGGATGACACATGATGTAGAGGATCTTCATAAGGATCTTCAACCAAAAGGATAGTGCAGGTAGTACGGGTGTCCTTGGTAGTAAGGGTGGAGTCTGCATGAGAAGAAAAATCGAGAGAAAAGAAATTCATCTACTGAGAGAACAAATTGTCATCTCACGAGTCCTGAGGAGGGCTTGGAGACACCACCAAATGGTGGCTTGGAGACAGCCACCATTTGGCCCTGCTGGCCTACTCAACCCTCTGCAACACCAGGCTGAAGACGGATGCTGCTTTTGGATGCAGGAGCTGCCAGTGTCATGTCATTGCTCCCTTGCTGGACATCACCACCCGACCATGAAGATCTCTCAGATGTCCCTGACCTGCTGCGGTTTGGGTGCAATCAGCTCCCACCGCCTGGTGAGCAAAGCAGAACGAGGCAGCTGGGACAAGGCAGCACCCACACACTTTGTGCTGGCAGATTGGCGGAGGCGGCAGCCGAGAGCTGCATCCTCCAGCACGGCAGCTGGATTTGGGAGAGGACATCCGTCTGCATCCGTCTGCTCCACGACTAATCTCATTGCCCAGGTGGGAAAGACCGGAATAGCATTCAATTCAGGGATGAAGCAACTTGCTCCAAATATGCACAGATCCACCACAAAGTCCAGTTGTGTTAAACAAAGCCCGATGCTGAACACGCTGGCTAATATGTTTTTTAAAATGAGGCTTGTTCCTGTCTGTATTGCGTATTTGTTTCTCACTGTAGGGTTCAGCGTTGCTGACTCATGTAATTTTGTTATAAATCTTGTGATATTTCATGCCATCTTTGACGCAAAGGCTCCTTGCATCACGTGGCTCCATAACAAGGAGCTTTTATTAGGGGCAAAAATAGAAAAGTAGATTGTGGTCCTCATGCTCTGTGGAAAGCACAATAAAATGCTCCTTAAAGATTCAGAAAACAGTTATAGAAAAAAATCTTAATTATTATTTTTGAAATCCCATGATTTTTAACCTGCTGTGATTTCTTCTGATGCTGGTTCATATCTCCTGCTCTCCCCTGGGCAGCCACTGTAGCAGCTTCCAAGCTGTTCCCTGAAATGTGGAAATCCCCCTTACACAAACAATGGCACTGTTAGTCTTGCCGATTTTCTGGAAGCACAAAAGCATGTTTGTTTTCAGCCCCGACCCACTGAGGGAATTTCCTCACTGATTTGGAGTTTGGGGATTTTTTAAATTCCTATGAAAGCCATTTTGTTAGTTTCCAAGAACCTTAGTAAACTACAATCACCGAGATTAAGAGCGTTGTGCGGTTGGCATCCAACCCAGAAACAGACCCTGGATTGTGATCACTTTGGTGAAAACCTGCAGAAATAGCTGAGTGCAATGACCTCTTTTCCTGACCATAGTCTGAGAGCGTGAATGGAATGTGCCCCTGTTGGGAATAATAATTCTGCCTTTGGCAAAAATTGATGGACGTGCAGGCGGCTTCCCGAAGTGCTACGCTGTGTGGTGGGACCTGCTTGCCCCATGAAGAGATGCTGCTGTGGCGATGTCGGGTCCACAGGAGGAGGTTCAAGAGCATCTCCCCACCATGAGCAGGTAGACAATGTGCACCAGCTTCCAAAGGGAACACAATCCCGCACCTCATTTCTCAAGGAGACAAGCTCACTGGCGTCCCTGTCTCTTCTGATTGTGCCCCAGATGATGCCATCAAGCCTCATGTGCCCTCTCCCCACCGCGGCACTGTGTGTGGCTCTCGGTGTGACCTACATGGAGTGAAGGAAGACGTGGGTGAAGAGGAAGGCCAATGACTCGGATTACAACATGCCCAAGTCACAGGGATGAACACGCTGTCCCCGCGAGGAGCGCGGGAAGGTCACACAGGGAGCTGGTGCTGGGTCCGAGGACACGGGTTTTATGACTCATCTGAAAGATGATCTGTCCTGGGACACGGATGCTGGACAAACTGCTGCTCCCTGGAAGACCATCTCCAACGGCATCACTGACAAATGTTCGCACAGTTCCTGGAGCTTCCCGGCCATTCTTGTATCCAGCTGTCTGTGTGCCCGTGTCTGGAGGAATTTGGGCAATATTTAATTCAGACCCAACAGGGAGGGCAGCATGTCATCAGCAGACAACCCTGATGCCGGTTCGGGGTCCTAACTCATCTTGCTGAGATTTTTTTGGAGCCAAACACTGTGGAGAATGTGGAGCTCCTAGAGATGCTTTTCCCTCCTCTTGTGTTTTACTGTTGATTGCGGCCGTCTTCTCCGCGTGCTCCGAGACTCAGTGGCACGTTGAGCTGTTTGATCCCTGGCAAACAACCGAGCGGTGACAGCGAGTACGACGTCTTGTCAAAGCCACCTAGACACAGAGCAGTTGACAAGTCAGCTCTGGGAGAGGAGTTAGTGCATCAGCAGGGGAGTCTTTGCAGCAGGAAGATCTGAAGGGAGGTCCAACCCTTCCGGGAGCTGTAGAGAGAGGGAGGATAACAGCAGCTCCAGGCACATCCCTCATAGGAGGAAGATGCTCGTCTGTCAGTTTTACGTGCAGATATTCCCAGCAGGGAAGGCAGCAGCTATTCAAGAGGGAATCTTTGAAGCCATACTGTGCTGCAAGTGTCTCAAAGAAGATCCTAAATGACCCTAGGCTGAATATGTAAGGAGCTGGTTTTTCTAGAAGAGCCTGAAGGATATGTGGAATTTCTTAAATTCATCAGCAAGGGGCGCATTCATATTCATTGGAGAGCCTCCTTACTTTTGATTTTCCAGCTGGCTGCCACATTAGCAGCTCAGCACGTCCATTGGCAGTTGGTGATTGCTGCTGAGCCTAGCAGTCCCTTCCACCAGAGATGCTCAGCGAGACGCAGCAGCTGCTGCAAATTCGGTAGCATCCACTCTTATCTGAGCGTCCGCAACCACATGGCTTTACAAGCAGCTCTACATGGGCCCTAAAGATCGTTCCGAGGACAGCACCTCTCTCCAGCTCCTTAGCCACAGCAGCAGCTTGATGGAGAGCCCTCATTCCCTTCCCAACCATCTGGGTTGGCCCCAATGTTCAGCACTCGACAGCACCTCGCAGACGACCACGTTGCTTTTCCTGCCGCGGGTTCCTGTGACACTCCAGTCCCCGCTGGCATGAGAACAGCTTCGCCTGCGAGGGAGGCAGGACTTAATTAGAGGAATCTGGAGAAAGGCAGATTTTGTCATGTAAATGATTCCTGTCATAGGACACGATCTAAATTTGGATTCTGGGGCTGAGCAGAACAATCTCTGCTGTAGCGTGGCAGCTGTCAAAGGTAGGGAGAGGCTTTGAATACCTACAGGAATGATGACTGGTGCCTTTTATTTCACCGTTGGGTACATTTCATCCTCTGAACACATCCAGTGATTATATATTGCTGGACAGGAATGATCTTGTGAGACAAGCTCTATCATTCCCATTTCTTGTAGCTAGGGTGGCCAAAAACCCCAGAGTTTATAGGCAATAAAAATGACATGTTTTGAACCTGGGATTTCCAAACTCCCAGGCCTGTGCTTCGGCCACCAGCCAATATCACAGCCTGTTTAAAATTTTCTTTCCCTGCCGTTCAGAACTGCACAGCATCACAACAGGAGGCAAAGCTTTCTGCTGAACTCCACCTGGTAATTGTGTCTCTCACTGTGTTTTTCTTCTGATGCTGCACCACAAGGTCTCTATTACTTTAAAATAACAACTCCTAGGAAAAAAAAAAAGTGGTTCTGATGATAGCAGCCGAACTGAGATGTCTGGACTCCTATAGGATGTATTTTGCGTGTAGATTCTCTGGTAGCTCGTAGGATGTGGGCTCAAGCTGAAGCTATGTTTGCAGGTAAAACTCAGGAGAGAATTTGTTTCTGTGTGCATTGCAAAGATGTGGAGATGCTCAAAACCTTCCTGAATGCAATCCTGTGTAACGTGCTCTAGATGTCCCTGCTTGAGCACTGGAGTTGGACTAGTTGATCTCCAATGGTTCTTTCCAACCTCAAACCTTCTTTGATGCTTAGATGCGTCTGCAGACTTTCTCTTTCCCACCGTTCTCCTTTACTCGCTTGCTGGCTTTCATTAAACCTACAAAAATGTCATGTGTCTGTCTAACTAACTTCTCCATCTCTCCACCAAACTCAGCTGAAATTGTCCACCAGGTTCCCAAGCTGTTAGAGGAGTCAGACAGCCACATGCATAAGCATGAACCTGAACGCACAGAGCTTGCCTTGCTTCCTTGGGAAGCCAAGCTCAGCGGGAACAGTGAAAATTTACTTTGGAAAATGGATGGAACAAATCCCATAGAATGCATAATGTGAGCAATCTTCCCGGGCCTCGGAGAAGTGCTACGATAACCTGATTATAGAGTTAAAGTGCATCATTTATAAGCACCAGCTTCTTTAACAAATGTGGCTCCTTATTACGCTCATGAAATATACATGAAGAAATCCGAATTTTTGATGGTGTTCAGCATTCAGAATTGCTCTGTTCAACAGTTTAACTCTGCACAGAGCAGGCACCAGCACCGTTTCGGATCGGAACCCATTTGGGATAGGTTTGGTTTGGCTCCCCAGCAGATATGACTGTTCCTCGATTGACTATTTAAACAGCTTCAGCTTCCATGTAAATTCCTCAGCTGGGAAGTATTCAGGTTGTAAATTTGACACTGAGTTTCTATATGGCAGTAAAATTTGACGTAGTCCAGTAAAACTGTTAATGAGCTTAAAAAAAAAACCATAATCGCAAACCTAGCAAATATCTTGGCACAGGTGGCAAAATACCATCAGCAGCATTTGTCTAGTTTTTTTTTGAAGGTTCTTCATCTCCACCTCCATCTCTTTAACTTTTGTGACCCATAGGGTATTTCTGCTGCATATGGACCAAACAGGCAGTCCTAATATGTTGTTTTGCAGGATTAAAAGTGCTATGGAATAGGTGCACAGCCAAATCAGGCTATGGCCAACACATATAGATCGTGATCCAGTCTCTCCTCATGAAGCAGTTGGCCAACCAGGGGAGTATTTGTTTTGGGGCTGAATGACACCTCAAGAACTAAAAGTTCAGATGCAAATCCCATCTCATTAGGAAACTTGGCTTGACTGCAGCAACCAGCAGCGATTTGAACTGTAAGGTCAGGCTGAATTTGCAAAGCAGAAAAACCTGGTGAGAGGCAGCGGGAAGCCGTGCCCTAAGTGCCCCAATCACAAAGTCATGGCTGAGCCATGTGCAGGAACCCGAGACACTGCGTCTGGGCCTTGGCCCATCTCCCGATCGAATACGTGGTTCTGAATTTGGAGATCCGATTCTGAATTTGGCTCATCTCCAGAGTGGAGGAAATGACTCAAGTGACTCTTTGGCAGCAGCGATAGAGAGGAAATAATAAAGAAATCCTTGAAAATAAAAGAGACGCTATGATTAGCAATGTACAGTGCAAGCCCAGTAGAGTTTTTAGGAGTCTTTTTGCAAGGCCCCTATCCTGGATGAACAATCAAACCCAAGAGGAAATTGTGCATTGTGTGTCTTCTTCCTGCAGCTGGGGATGGTCCGCATGAACCAGGACTCTGGATTTGTGCAGGGAGCTGCACAGATCCAGAGCAGAGGGATGGTCCTTACTCCAATGAGTGCCTTGACATTCTGTGTGTGTCACACAGGAGACGGCAGATGGACTCAGATCTAAGGACAGATAAGTGAATACGAGATTTCAGTGACAAAGCCATCTGTCTAGCCAGAGTCACCCACTTCGGTAGTCTGCGAGGCTTGGATCCACCCACTTGTGTTGTAGAGACAGACTCTAAGCTCAGTAATTTTACTTATGTTTAAGCATGGCATCTGCTTTACGGGGATACGAACTGTGCCCTAGAGGAATTTATTTCACTGCATTGACTGCGAAGAGTGAGGAGGGTTTAGTTGTGATTTCCTCGTGTATAGTAAGCTATAGCCAACGTGTCCCAGGCAGGTGTTCACCCAGGTTCAACACACACTGGTTCTTCAGCAGAAATAACTTTGGTTGGCATCTTGGCTCTCTTGAGGGTTGAAGTGATGGCCAAGCAAAGGGACAGCCCTGCAAGTTGACACCAAGGCAAAAAGACCAACACTCAGAAGGGCCAGTCCTACCTACAAGCACCCAATCAATGGGTTACTTGGCCTAACCCATTGCCTCTGGCTTAGTCTGGCTTCACTGAGAACCCATGCCTAAGGGGGCTTGGTTCCTGGGCTTGGGCCTCAACCCCACAAACAACATCTGGACCAAAGATGAAGCAGTTGGTGCAGGCTATTTCCTTTCCTCCCCTCCTTTGCATTTGCAAGTAGTTGGACTGGCAAAGGAAATGAGCTTAGGACAGCTCTGGTCCCACGAGTCCCTAATTTTGTTTCGCTACATCTTGCAGCGCGGTCCAGTGCGGTCCTAGGGGATGAGACTAACCTCTTGAAGGTTTGCTCTGGTGGATGCAGGATACCAAGGGGGTCTTTCCTTCAGGCAGTGCTTTGTGCCCATGTTGTTGCTTTGAAACACAAAGGCCACACTGTGTTTTCATGCTAGACCGAGGCAGAAACACCCCAACCATCTGTATGTGACAGCACGAGGCACATGCAGAGAGCTGGGGCCAAATTCTGGCATAGCTTGAGCGGCTGCAGCCCGTGACAGGCTTGCAGAAGCCAACTGGAAGTCTGCGTCTCCGCGTTACACTCAGGAAAGGCGGCAGCTCCGCTTCCAATGTGTTTCCTTTGCTGTCCTCCCACCCTCGTTCCTACGAGCTCCTCATCATAATTTTTACAGCACAGCTGACAAATCCCTCATACATTTTCTGTCCCTGACATCTCTCTGTTCAAAGCGCTGGCAAGAACTGCCGGGTGGTTAGAGCAGAGGATCACACAGGTACTTCTTAAGAGCCGTTTCTCCCCTATTTACCAGCTTTCCGCGGTGAGTGGGCAAAGGTGCTTTCCCCCTTTGGGCTCCTGTGTTTTTTTAATGGAACAAGCGAAAAATCTGCAGCTTTTCAAAGCGGGGCTGCTGCTTCTGTCTGCAGAGCTGCTTGCAGTGTCTCTGCTGTCTCCTTGCTGGCAGCGATGCTCTCATTACAACACAGGTTCCCTTCATCTGCAGCTCGGTCGGGAGTGCTACAGGTGCCTCTCTAGCCCCGTGCGTGGTTCTCCTGCAAGCGCGTTGCTTTTCCCCTGGTCTGGCTGATTTTCTGACCCTGCCCATCCATTCCCTGCTGCTTGTAAGCAAACAGCAAAGCAAACAAACAAGCAGAAGCAAAGCAAGCCACAACCCCAAAACAAAACACCCAACAAACCCCCCCCCAAGCCTCATCAACCTGAATAGTTTAAAGCCAGAGAATACATTAAAAATTTCCGTCATGGAAATTTCCTAGCACAGCATGGAGATTTCCCAGTATATTAGACTCTTCTGTTTTTCAAGGCTGCAAGCAAGAATGGAAATTTCCAATTACTGCATCAAAGGCTGCTGCTCTCCTGACAGTCTGCTTAGCAGGGGTCATCTGCTCCTGTAGGACATTAAATAATTTAAGGGAGGGACAGGGAGGGCTCGCTCGGCTGCACCGTTTCCTGCACTAAGCACAAGCATTTCCTCTGGTGCTGGGTGGAAGGGAAGGAGCCAGCAGCCCGTGTGGGGTCAGGACCCTGGGGGCTGCCTCTTCCCAATGTCCGGAATGCTCCGCATGGAGAGCCGAAAGCTTCGGCAGCCCCGTGGCTTTGGCGGATGCGGAGCTGTCCAGCCCTGCTAGAAGTTACGGGCTCTGCAGCGACTTCCCAGAACCCAGAAGCGAGGGCAGGAAACTCCTCGCTGACGCCGGAGCAGAGTTTCCCATGCGCCAGGACAGGGGGAGAGCGGAGGAGGGAGGGATTGCACTGCTTCCCCTCCCCACTTTTGCAGCCCCCTAACTGTGAGTGTCTGCTGGCCATTTCAAGACATTCTGTGGCCATGAAAAGAGGCAAATGGGCAGGAGAACGGATCCCTGCCCTATCCGCCTGGCTTGGCCACCAGTTTGCAGCGTGGGGCGAGCAGAGCAGACCAAGCAGCACCTGGATTTGCGCTTGTAGACGGCGTTGGAGCTCCCAGCCGAAAGGTACTGTACAGAAGTGCAAAGAAATGCCATTGCATGGGTGATTTTCTTTATCAAGCCTTGGCGCTGCAACCCAAGAAACGCTCAGGGTGATGCCACTGATATCCAGCCTTGATGTTGGCAAGGGGCAGGAGGGGAAGGAGAGAGGGAGGAGAAATGAGGCCCTGGGGGAATGCAGATGATCAGTTCAGACGTGATGACCGACCCGTACAGGCCACGTCTGATCTGCATTTGTAAATCTCTGTCTCTGGTACTTACGGGAGCTCTCATGTGCTAACGCTTCCTCCGAACCCCAGCAGTGACGGTGCGTTTTTCGCAGGTCCCAGCTCATTACAGAGGTAATCACAGGAACCATTTTATTGAAACGTGGAACTAGAGCTGAATGTTCCCAAAGCCAAAAACAGCTCTTAAGTGCATGAGTCTGCAATAGCAGCTGCCTGCAGTTCTGCAGCCTTTTGCGCCCAAGAAGTTGAGGACTTTCTGCAGTGCCATCTCCCCTGCAGTGATGGAACTCTGAGGGAGACAAAGCAGCTTGTCTCAAGGTTTCTCTGTTAATTATTGGTAAAATCATGATTGCAACCTTGGTAATGAGACCCATACATCTTCTATAGCCTCTCAGATTTTAAACTGTATCAGTCCTGTTGGTTGTAGTCAAGCCCAAGAATATGTGTTCATAGAATCTGAGAATCAGCATGGGTCGTGGAGTTGCAGAACAGATTTAAAATACGCTTTCTGCAAGTCCATCTCCATAACACCATAAAATAAAGCTCTTGTTAAGGGGAATGTCAATATGGGTCAGGCATGTGACTAGTTTCATGCAACTAACAGGTAAACATCAGGAAGCCCTATAAAAATTAAAGATCATTTCCAAAACAGATGGGTTTGTAGCAAATAAGAAGTGATTCTGTTTCGGACCTCGTCATGACAGATAAAATTACATTTATCACCAGACTGGAAGCTGGTGGTTGGCTCATGAACATCATCAGCGATAGCATTTGATATGAGCTAAAAGAGAAGAGTCTCAAAGCGTTGGTGGATCAGTAGGGTCTGGTTTCCCAAAGCTGGAGAGAGGAATGGGATGTGAAAAGAAAACTGAGACAAAACCCACTGAACAGAAATTGGAAGGCTTCAAAGAAGAGTTTTTTGGATTGATAAAAAAGCACGAGGTTTGGCCTGGTGCTCATCTTTGGTGAGCAGCAAGATGAAGGCAACAAGAAGAAATAAAAAGCAGTATATAATAAATAGAAAATCGAGGGAAGAAGAGATACAGATACCGATAAGAAGGTATTTCTTGCAGGGAATTGGTAAAAGAAATTGGAGCTGTCAGGGGCAACACAGTGGTAGCTGGGCTAAGGAAGATAAAGAAGAGGTTTTTAAGGTATATAGGGAGTAAAAGGAGTCCTCGCAATAGTTTATGGAGATAGTAAATTCCTACAAAAAGTGAAGAGGAGGCAGCAGCATTAATATATGTTTCTCTTTATCTAGAAAGAAGCAGCTCAACATGTGCGAATCACATGACAATAACAAAATACCTTCTGTTTTCCTATGGTGGCTATCAGGCATCAGCATCTGATCCAGTGAGTTGTTTAGCCTTTCTAGGCACTTGATGGAGAGAGACAGATCTTCTGGAGGGTGACTCAGGCGCTCCAGAGATAGGTGGGATGAGTTGCTTTCTAAAAGTGCTTCCCTCCATTGACTAGAGAGGGGGAGGCTAGACGCTTGGCTCACACTGAACACCTGATTTAGGCAGCTAAAATTAGGTGAGATGAATCTCGTCTACCGGCAGAACCAAGGAGCATGTTGGATATGCACTACAGATAAATATTTTTAAATCAGTCAGCGGGAAAATTGCACCATGGCATCCTTAGAACCATCTCCATGGCCTCTGGACGGCTCGTGGTAATTTCACTGCAAGCCTTAGCATTTGGAGGAGCTCCAGAAGGCCAGGAGAAAACTGATGTCTTGATAAAAAGGCAAGCAGGACAACACAGGTAACTATAGATATGACATCAAAACCATGCAAAACAGCAAAAATGAAGTTACACAATTTAGTCAATACAGAATTAATCAATAATAATACATCAATGCCANAGGTGGGATGAGCTGCTTTCTAAAAGTGCTTCCCTCCATTGACTAGAGAGGGGGAGGCTAGACGCTTGGCTCACACTGAACACCTGATTTAGGCAGCTAAAATTAGGTGAGATGAATCTCGTCTACCGGCAGAACCAAGGAGCATGTTGGATATGTAATACGGATAAATATTTTTAAATCAGTCAGCGGGAAAATTGCACCATGGCATTCTTAGAACCATCTCCATGGCCTCTGGTTGGCTCATGGTAACTTCACTGCAAACCGTAGCATTTGGAGGAGCTCCAGAAGGTCAGGAGAAAACTGAAGTCTTAATAAAAAGACAAGCAGGCAATATGACATCAAACCCATGCAAAACAGCAAAAATGAAGATACACAATTCAGTCGATACAGAATTAATCAATAATAATACTTCAATGCCAATCAATCAAGTTTATTTTGGTAGAAAACCCAAATAAGAAAAGTATTTAAGAGGCTTCCTTGTCATGCTTGGTTGAGATTACTAAATTCTTTTATAAAGGCAAATATGTCTATACAATATACTCAGGCTTTTGTCCTCATACCCCATACTGCATACTTACTCATTGATGATACATTTTCATTTAAAAAATGGCATTCATAAATTATCAAAGAAACGTTTGTAAAATGGATTAAAAACGGTCTGCTTGACAGATCTCAAAGGCCATCCTCAGCTGGGAACCATCACCAAATGCAGTTTTGAAGCTGAGGCGTCACAGAGATCAGAAAGAAGCCTGATAGTAAACGCAAAATCACTGCCAGGGATGTGCCACGTTGAGATGACACATGGATTGATGAAGAGTATGGTAGGATTTAGGCTCTCTATCCAAACTGTGCTCATTCCAGTCATTGCCAATGGAAAGTTCTCCAACTAGGGAGAAGGAAGGCAGAACATCTCTGTCGAGTGAAGGATTATATACCGAGACTGTTCACTGAGGTAGTCATTCATCCATACGATATCCTTATCCGTATGACATCCATATGGGTTGAAAGGGCTATTGCAAACTTTATGTAGGAAGCAGGTACTCTTCCCTGGCCATGATGCAGGTGAGATGGTAACACAACCCTCTGCACAGCTCTTGTACGTAATGTTGTTCCAAAGCGGGTATTGGGACAGATGAGAAACACTGGTGTTGGCCAAGCAAAGCTTTGGAGAGGGAGCTAGAGGAAGCTCTGGCTTTTAATCCGCTTGTAAACTAGCCTGAGAAGTGATTGACTGCACCTTGTGTGCACTTCCACGGGAAGCGGCATATTGGCTTTCACGTGTTCTTTAAACAACACAATAGTCATAGCAAGATCTGATGAGCCAGACAAATTCGAATCAGAGGAACTGCCTCCAGATCATAGCAGGAAACCTGATCAGTCACTGCAATGAGAGGCAAAGGGAATGGTGTTTTTTTCCCTGCATGATACCTTCTTACTCACGTTCCTGGGCTGCAGAGGATGCTTTAGCTGGATACGCTCATGGTGCTGCACGGGGCTAACCAGGGAAATGTGTGGTTTCATAGCGTAGGAAAGGTCCAGCTGGATGATCTAATATGCCACGGTGACTCTGAACCACCCAGATCTCTCCCCAAACAGGGGCACAGCCAACCTGGTCTCCCCTCGAGCGGGAACTCTGTGTCAGCAGAGCGAGCTGCAAGGAGCCCGCGGTGCCTCCTCCGAGCCAACTGTGCGACACTCTTGGGATCTGCTCCAGTACTTTGGGCTCTTCAGTGAGTTCCTGCTCCTGGTCACACGCCTCTGACAAGGACCTGACTCATGCCGGGATGCGCCTCATGTGAATGACTCCATCTGCCTTCCTGAGGCCCTCATGTTGATCTACTCGGTGGCTACTTGGTGATATCAGGGGTTGGATGTTTTCTTTGCACCAGCTCAGGCTCTTTGAGGTTCATCTGGCCCATAATATTTCTCCGAATTCCATCTTTTTTCTTTTTCCTGCCAACTGCTGCTGCAGACATTTCAACGCCGGCAGCTGTTTGGCAACGTGTTGCGCTGCTGCGGTCGGGATGAAGGACACCGACCACACCAGCGGCAAACCTGGGGATTTGCAGCCCTTGTTGTGGGCTGAGATATTGCTCCTCAGCCTCCCCGCGCTGCTGGTGCTGGTGATGCTGACAGCTCCGTTTTAGACCCTACATAGATCTCACAAGCACAGTGGGATCAATACTCCTCATGGCTTGGAAAGAAGACCTAAGGAGATTTGCAAAGCAGGTGCTTTTGGGAGTATGATGTATAAATTATTTCTCAGATTATCACTTCTCCCTTGTGTGAAGGGAGGTTTATGGCAAAGGAGTAGGGAAGGAACATGGCATTAGATGTAATGCTCAAGTAGGGAAATCAGAAGAGGAGCCGCTCCGTTCTTGCTAGGTCTGACGTTTTGGGTAGCAGTAAGTCAGTGTACCAGTCCTGTTGTGCATGCCTCTGTTTCCCTTCAGTTTTGATGCAATAGCCTTAGTGATTTCAATGCAACATCCTTAGTAAGTCATGTAGTGATCCCTGTGAAAAATCAGTATTTCCATACGATGCAGGAAAAGATGAGCTGGCCACGGACTGCGGAGGGTCATCTTGTACATTTTCTTTATGGCTGGACCTGCTCATTCCTTCAGAAACTCTTTGAGTATGTTGTCGCTCAGTTATAATTTCTTGTCGGAATCCATGAGGATGGTAAGGGGATTTTCTCCCCACTCTGTGCAGGCAAATTTGGTGCTGTCTCATGGGCAGTAGCAGACAACAGAGTGCAGGGTGGAAGCCTTCTACACATTAGTGTAATTAACCATTCTATATAATAAACAGATAGCTGGATTATTAGTCTAACCCTTAAAATTCAAATTATGTTTTTTGTGTGCTATAACACAATTTTTGGCTAGACCTCACTGCTGGTCTACCTTGGACTTGCAGAGATAGAGGATACAGGAATAGAATAGAATAGAATAGAATAGAATAGAATAGAATAGAATAGAATAGAATAGGTAGCTTCAAGCCAGCCAATGACTCTTTTAGAACCAAGTAAGAGAAGTTGGCAAAAACTGCTCCAGTAGCACAAGAGATGTGTTGCACATTTTTTTTTGTCATGTGATGCCCAAACTGATGCAGTCTGATGCCTCTTGCAGCTTCACTATATCACACAGAGACAGCAAGACAACGTCAATGTGCTAAAAGGATTCAGAAGTCCCAGGCTTAAATCCCAGTAAAGTCTATAGCAGAATTTCTATTCATTTCAATAGGGTGAGGATCTCATCTGTGAAAATCCAGTACCGGCTCTGCTGGGTTCTGGGTCTCCAACTTCTCTTTCCATGTTACTCATAGAAAAGACACAAAACCGTTGATTTGACTCATAGGACTGTTGAGCAGTTTAACTCACGGATGTTTGCACAGTGCCCTGGGATGCTCTGTTGAAAGCGTGAAAATAACCTCATTATCACCTTTATCACCTGAATTTCTGGCATGCAAGGAGGCTGGAAGTCAACTGCACACGCCAGATCTGTGCTAGGCGGTCAGATATGAAGTTCTATGAGCAGCATCTTAGGTTCGTAAAGGAGCCTGTGAAGCTCATCCCTTTCCATCTTAGAATTTGCCTGTCACTACAAGATCTCAGCATCTTTCATAGCAAGTCAATACCAACATTGAAATTGCTGGTGGCTTCCTCTGGAGAGCAGTGTCCCCACTCTCCAGCTTGGGGCACAGGCACAGTTTCTGGGGACCTCTGAGTTGAAGGGATTGGAGCCAATGTTGTGTCTTGCTCATATTGGGGTCCATCTGCCCACCAGCTAACCCTCTGGACAATCCTTGGGTTCTACTATTTTACATTTCCTGGTTCAAAAACAGAACAGAGCCCAACATAAGATTTTTCAGACCTTTTTGCAATTCAGGTTACTATTTCTCTGTGTCCCTCTTGGTCCTTGGGTTTATATCCTGGAAAAAGCAACAAACTCAAGGTTCAGATTGTGCTGGAAGGTTTTCTCTGAAAAGACTGGAGAGATTCTTATTGCCAACGCACTGAGTCTATGTCTAAAAATGTCTGGGCCATTACAAGGTGGTTCCCCATTGAAATGAGGGTTGAAAATCCCCCCAAATCAAAGGATGCTGAGAGGGATGTCCTGAAGGGCACAAGCAGTGGAGACTCGTTATCCTGACACAGTATCACACCTTTCTTCCTGAAAAGGTCCCTTATGGTTTTTTAATGCCAGAAGGGACATTTTCAAAGCGCAGGAGAAGCGCCAAGGGAGTGTACAGAGCCTGCAGGAGAGCAGCGCTGAGCTGGGAGTCCAAAGACGTGCAAGTGAGGAGGAGACCACCGCTACCAGGAGCACCACGCTGGGTAGTCAAAGCCAAGCAGAAGATGATCCCGTAGCACATCGGAATGGCAAGAAGGGGAAACCACGGGGCAAACTGCAGCCTGGAGGGAGGTGACACCAGCACCGTTTGAGCTGGGTCCACACTTCCTTGGGTCTCCCACGCAGAGGATTTCTCTGGGCTCAGGGCAGGCTGAGCGCAACCTCCCTCCGCAGGCATCGCCCCAAGCTCCTGCAACCCAACACCGGCAGGATCCCTTCCAGACTCATCTCCTGCGCGTCCTTTGGGGCCACATTTTAAACACGCAGGACTCCAGGTCCCGAAGTAAAACGTGGGGATTATTTACCACGTTCTGCTTGCACGGGAATAGCCTCGAGGAGGAACAGCATCCGCTGGGAGCTGGAGGGCGTCCCGACAGGGCTGTGCACACGCGTGGAGCAAAACACTAACCCGGGAGAGCTCACACACGGAGTCACGTCAAATATTTCCTGAAGGGCATTTTTAAGGCTTCATTAAGCGCTGTTTGCAAAGCAAATCCGTGACTAGAAGGCACCCAGGTAAGAGGCAGCTGCTCTGCTTCTTGCATGCAAAACTCCCGCCTGTTATTTTAGCCTGGCTGCAGCATCTTCTTTTTCCCGCAGCGCGGAGGTGAAGGCTGCCAGGAGTTTGTAAGTTTTAATATTACTCCCAAAACGAAGAATGGCCAGCAAGCATTTAGTAATTCAGTGCTCAGGAGTGTTAGACGAGCCCTAAATGGAGGAATTGTTACTTGCATTGAAAGAAGCAGGCATGGTGTTTCCAATTATTCTTCATTCCAGACAACAGCTAGCTGTTTTCGTTTATTGGAGCAGTAGTCGGGTAGGGAAACAATATTGAGCAAACCCTGCTGAAAAAAAAAAAAAGGAAAAAAGTGTCTGTGCAAGGCAACAAATTTTTCTGACACAGACCCAGCCTTACTTTGCAATATTGCTGGCAAGTCAAGAATAGGTACAGTAGAAATCAATCGGTAATAATGTTGCAAATGAGGCAGGGAGCACAAGAAGTCCTTTCAGCACAATAAATAAATCCCTGTTTGTTCAAGCAAGTAGCATTTATGACATGATAGGGGACTTCCAAAAGCAGATATTTGTGCAAACAGAAAAGGACATTAAGTTTATTAAGCAGAGTAAGTGGCAAACAAATAGGCAACGTTCTCTTTTTTTTTCCTTTTTTTTTTCACTTTAACCTGTAGAGATAAAATTTGAGAAACAAAATCCAGGCAGAGGGATCTGAAGCTAAAGGATTTTGCAGAGAGATGCAGCTGGGAGGAGGCATCTCCTGCTCAGAGAAGAGGATCTCTTGGGCATAAAATTATTTTTAGGAGACAAACCTATGGTAAGATCCTTCAATTTTTTTTTTTTTTTGTAGAAAATTATGCTTTTCTATTGAGCTTTTAGATGATATTAAATCTATGCAATAGATTTTTAGAGGTTATTAAAAGCCCCGTAGAAATTAGATTATTCTCTGTTTAACTCTATAGCATTTAAAAATAACTTCTATAAAACTGAGTAAAATTTCTACTGACTCCCACAGCTTTCATTGCTTTACAGATTTACAAGATTTCTCCTGTAAAGGTTCATTATGTAACATTATAATTGCAGTTGATTTTGATTTGTATGTTGTTTTCCTACAGTGCTGAAGATCATAGCACTGGGGAGACAAATTCCACTATAAAGCCTCTGTTTAATATCATCAATAGGGTTAAAATTAAACTTTTCTGATATTTTCATCTCTCATCTTGTGTCAGGACCCTATTCAGTGAGTCAGCTTTGCAAGAAAGGGACATCCAAGTTTGTTAATAGATTTTTATTTTTTAAATGTCAAATAACTTGTTGAAATTTGTCTGTGACAAATACTGAAAACTTGAATTAATCATTTTTATTCACCCAAAGGATTCATTCCCTCAGGGAGGGGCTGTTAAAATATACAGTTCAACAGTAATAAAAAAAATAGGAGCATGACACAAAAATCTTATAAAAGGACAATTCATGCATGCATATAGAAATAGAAAAATAGAAAAAGAAAAGTGTTGAGAGATCTTAAAATCTTTGGAGACTGAGTCCTGTAAAAGTTAGAGGGTCTGTTACAAACTGAATGTTGAGAAATCAAAGATAGAATTCAAAATGTAAACAGTAATGGGCCTGAGAATAAATATGAGAAGTTTTTAAATGCATGAGAGACGGTAAGGAAGTCTACGAGGGAACTGGTAGTCTGACAGCCCATCAGGGAAAAAAAAAGGAGCAATTATGGTGTTGCATGGACGAGAAATTATTTCTTTGTGACTGTTTTCAACCCAGAGATTGTCACTGAAATGCTCGTTCCGCGCTTGCTCAATGCATGTAATAAATCTGGGAATATTGTCAAGGAATTAGGCTAAACCGATGCTTAAACATTTTGCTGGAACAACAGCGTCAGCAAAAGCTCGTGTGTTTTTTATATTAAACCATCAAAAAGTCAGCAGATTGCAAGGATGGCTTATTCTGCTAGAGGAAGCTTGTTCATCCCAAATGAACAAAAACTAAAGGGTCAACAAAAGACCAGTATGTGGAATATCTTCATTAGGGCTGGGCAGTCCCGGCTTTCCAGGACAGGTCACAAAAGGCCTGCAGGGTTGAGTGGCTCCTTCCCCATCGCTGGTTTTTCGCTAATTAACAACCCTGGGAATCTGCCTTGTGCAAGGGCTGGGGTGCCAGCGGGGCTGCTGTTAGCCATGAAGGACTTTCCTTGGTTGTGTTTGACTGGGAGATGCGGAATGAGTGAGGAACTGGCCTGGGTGCCATTGGTGGAACCTATGGTGAGAGCTTGATGGTCCAAGGTCCGTCTTGATGTTCCTGCTGGAGTTGGAGCACGCGATGACACATTGACAGGGTCTCGGTCACCTCGTTGCACAGAGCATTGCACCAAGACTCCTTTTGGGCTTGGGTTTCCTTTGGGCTTGGGTTTCCTTTGGGCTTGGGTTTCCTTTGCATAGAGAACAGGCTGGTGGCTACCGGGGTCTTCACTGGATTCACAAGTAGGATATGGCCAGAGCTTGCAAGTCTTCTTGGATGAGCAGAGCTACTTCCCTTCTTGAACAACAGGAGCATCCAAAACTAACCCTAATTCTATGCAGGGAATGGAATGAGGTTGTTGTCATTGCAGAGCTCATAATGCCTAACTTAGGTGGAAAAAAACCCCACATTTTTGGAAGTTCTTGAGAGACATGCATGAGCAGTCCCCAAGACAGAGAAGATGAATGCTCTGGGCTGTATCCCACTCATTGAGGATGGGTCACAAGCGCCAGCTGTGCTGTCTGGAGGTCTCCTTTGTGACAACCTCAACCGCCAAGGATTTTCTAGTACCCCCCTATGTGCGTTGGCAATTCCTTCTTTCTGAGAGGAAACCACAAGAGAGCCGAAAAAGAGATGCTGAAAAGAAAGAAAAAGAAAAGAAAAAGCATGAATTAAAGAACAAGAGGTCATTAGGACTTGCTAATGTATCTCCATGTGTTCCGGGGACACTAGCCCTGAAGAATTATGCTACTAAGAAATACATCTTTTTCTCAATAAGAACTCTGATGCCCTGAAGGATCCGAGGGAGCCCAGGTAACGCGTACTGACAGCAACTGTCTGAGCACAAGGACCATACAGCCATACTGGCTGTATGCCCTGGCCCTGAGTCCAACTGGCAGAGCCTGGCCACCGGGCTAAGCTCTTCCACTCTCCAAAACAGAGAAGTTATATTCCAATTGCCCACTGGGAATATTAAGCTCAGAACGGTGCCGAGACATTGCCACGCTAAAAATTTAATAACACCAACAGCATTTGACCCTGGTCCTGCTTAGTCACAGCGTAGACGTAGCCACTGCTCCAGACCAAAGGTCCAGCGAATCCCAATATCCTCCCTTCAAATTCAGCCCTATGTTCTGGGCCATGGGGCTGTTTGCAATGCACAAGTCTCCACCCAGAAGAAATTAGTGGCTGCGGGATCTGTCTCATGCCCTGCAGCACTGCACAAAAACAGGAAAGCCGGGCAGTCACCGTGGCTAAAAGTAAATTCATGATTAGCTAATATGTTTTGCTGTAATAGTAACACAGTGATGTCTGGGGCGAGCTCAATAGCCAAAAATGACTGGTGATAGTTACACCCTGTGCTTTGCGCAGAACGATAAATAAATGATCCAACGAAAAAATGCTTTCCTTGGTTTGCCCTGTTTCTTTACTAAGGTGCAGGCAGAAATGACCGTGTAGGCTCCTGAGGACGGGATGTGTCATGTTCTATGATGAGCCTTCCACCATCCTCCATCCATCACCGTCTGCAGCGGCTTTCAGAAATCCCAGCTATGAAGCAACGATCCCAAGTGAATGTAACATAAACAGCCGCACTGGTGAGGGCTCAGCTTGTGCCCTGCCTGGTCACTGTCAACAGCAAACAGAGCGGCCGGCCACGTCAATGGAGACTGCTCCTAGGCGCATCTTCCACCGCTGCTCCTGAGCGGATGGGGAGGGAAGAGCTTGGCCTTCAACTCTTCCATGTCTCAGCCCAGGGTGATGTGATCCCAGGTCTTTCCATAAAAATGATGGCAGCAAAGACCCCTCACTTTCTTTCCCCCCTTTCCAGATATCAAGCACTTCCCCAAGAAACCTGGAAGAACCTGGCGCAACGTGAGCAATGCGGCTTTTGACAAGCCCTTTTCACCTGCGACTCTCAAAGCATTTGGCAAGGCACTATCTTCTCTTTGTTATAATTGCAACAGTCTAAGCAATGTGCATAATGATTCACAGTTTTTATAATTGCAAACCTTCATCCAAATATCCCCCGCGTTTGCAAAGGCACAGTACAAAATTTTCTTTCTGCAGCACAAATTAATTTTCCCCCCCTTGAAGTGTGGAGTCAATTGCGCAAAAAGAAAATGCAGAAGACTTCAGATGCTATCCCAAGAAATTGTTGCTGTCATTCATCCAGCTGGTCAGGATGTGATGATCTGTATCAGTTACTCGGCATCTGATCTGGCTTTGGTCTCCTTTGATTTAGAGTCCTGTAGACTCGCTTGAACTTGCACACAGAAATAAGGTCTCCAAAGGACATACGGAGAAGTATCTCCTCTTGGAAATGAAGTATTTCTTTGAATCCCGGAATTCCTTGGAATTGGAAGAGCTTTCCCACTGGGGAACTGACTGCTTGTGAAGCAGTCTTCTGGGAAAAAAAAAAAAAAAAAGCCTATAATTTAAGTTATAGGTAATGCACAGGATGATCTTTTAGAAACTTTGTGACGCCACCTAAAAGTGTTGAGATTATAAACCTCAGGCAAATAAAAGGAAAAAGAAGAACAGCTTCAGAAAAGTTCCATGGGGCTATAAGTCAGAGACTGTTCCACAACATTTTATCTTTGAAATGTCATGCTGCACTGGCCTCAAAGCAAGAAGAACAGACGGTTCATCTAATACAATTATTTTAGGATCCTTTCATCATAAACAGTGTTCATGCCAAAATGAAAACGTATCATGGGAAAGCATTTCTCATTGAAGGCTGAATCTCCTCCCTAATGTTTATTCTATGTCATGGAGAACACTGGGGGCCAAATACACCCTGTGTTAAAAACACTGGCAGAAGTTCTTGCAAAATAAATCTGGCGGGGATTCAGGACGCGACAGCCGAAGGAGGCTGCAGCCTCCCTTGTACCAACAAACTAGCTGATGGCTAGGAAGGGAAAGGGGGAAATGACGAGGGATACGGAGTGCCACGTAGGCTCGTTCCCTTGTGCAGCAGCTGCTGGCTGATACCCCGTACTGCAGCTGAAGTCGTGTCCGGAGCTCCTGGATGATGAGCAAGCAGGCAGCAGCAATAGCATCCTCTCGCCTTGAGATACGTCTTCATGGGGGCAACCTGCAGCTCCTTGAATGCTCTCCTGGGTTTTAGATCGATCTCTATTTTCAAGAACATCCTTATCTCGCAACAAACCTTTCACTGCTCTTCGCCGAATTGGGGTTATTGCATAATTCTCTCTTTTTTTCTCAGTGTGTTCCCATTTAGTTGATTATTTCGGCAGTTCTGTCGCTCCCACATTTCTGGGACATTGTCTTCTGGCTTGCAAACATGGTCTGTAGTGTTAACTATGGTGATGCTGCACTTGGTTGTATATACATTCATTTTAAGAACTATCAATAACTAAGAGAAATCTAAATAATTCATAACAGACTTATCTTTATTAATCAAACTTCCACTTACATTTAAAAAAATCCATTTGTTTGACATAACAGACTTCTCATAAAACTGCTCAGGAGTATCAATCAGGCTACCATTCTTTTATTTATTACAATTATATACTGTACCTCAGATTTTATTTGATACTGTATAGGCTCAGGACTTATAATTACGTAGTATTTTCCTATTACATGAAATACAGTCTTCTTAATTCTGCACAGAGTATTCTTACAAGTTTATACATGCAGAACCAACATGCTGGGGCAATCTAGCACTTTTGTTGGCAATCACTTGGAATTATCTGTACGACAACAGAGCCATCCTAGGCTTATCCACATGGAATCACAGCATCCCAGGATAATTTAAAAAGAATCCTCAAAGATCTAATCCCCCTCTAACAGACAAACTTCAAGGTTGTTCAGGGACTTCTTCAGTTGAGTTTTACAAGGCTGGAAATCCCTAAAGTGTTTTGGGTCCCTCTCCCAATATTGGAACATGTTCACTGGCAAAACTGATCCATCCTTTGCTGCAACCTGTGTCTGTTGCCTCTTGCCCTATCATTTTGCACCTCCAAGAAAAAATCTGTTCAGATATTGGGAACTGCTTTACGGTTCTCTGCTGCAACAGAGGTTGGCGACTGTATTCGTGTGGTTTAAATTCGACTTCAGTCCTTGTACCTTTTCACTGGAGGGGGCTAGTGAGTCTGGAGAGCCTGGGCAAGGTCTTGTGCAAGAGTCACTCATGTTTAGTGAGCACAAGAGCTAGATGGACTTAGGTGGAATTGCAGGTATGATGCTCCTGGGACCTTGCAGGTTCGTGTTGAGCGATGTAGTCATTTTACTAAGAACAGCGACCTTAAGAGTTGGAAACCTAATTTAAAACATTTCATATGGGCTCTTTTTTTTCCCGATTTACTAAAAGATATAAATATGGTGGAAAAAATACCATTTGTGTACTGTAAATGATGCTCCTGGGACCTTGCAGGTTCATGTTGGGCGATGTAGCCATTTTACTAAGAACAGGGACCTTAAGAGTTGGAGACGTAATTTAAAACATTTCATATGGGCTCCTGTTTTTTTCTGATTTACTAAAAGATATAAATATGGTGAAAAAAAATACCATTTGTGTACTGAATACTGTAAATCTCATAGAATAAAGGGATATTTCAATGTACATTAAACGTAGACCTTTTAATTGCCTTTCCTAAATGTCTACTCAGTCTCCCAGAGAGATGAAGAAGGGTGCCTCAAAATGCAGGCAACCTCTGTAATGCTTACACAAACTGTCATATTAATCTACCACTTTACAGTAGTTTTAGATAAAGGATTCTTTAAATGATTTGTCTAGGCTTGATTCTCCAAACCTAAGCACTGGGAATGAGCAAGAAGGAGATGACAGCATCAGGAATGTCTTCTGGTTAGGAGTAGAAGTCAAGGCAAGGACACGCTCTTTGTAGACACCAAGACTGGTTTAAGAGACAAACTGTTTATTAGATCTGCAGTAATGAGGCAAATTAATGGTTTGCTACATGGCAGGTGAGCCTAGGAGGGTTCGCAAAGAGGGACAGCACAATATTGCCTTGAATGCCCAGCAGAAGGACTTTAAAATCTTTTTGGAGTCAGTTGGCAACAAAAGACGTTCAAAAGATGGAACAAAGTTTCCGTGGGAGGTGGCAGCTATCTGAGATTAGAGTGACTAACGGGGAGGAACTTTTTGAGAATAGGACGGCGAAGGTTAATTAAGCCAGAAGTGATATCAAAATGATGTAGTTTATTCCTCTAAAGAAAGGAAGAGGGAGGGAGGGAAGCTGAAAAAGAAGAGCAGCCATCAAGTTGTACAAGGACTGAATACGACTACAACAAAGTGATGTCTGTGAAGGAATAGCATTGCAGTGGATGACTATAATGAGAAAGATCAGGGACAAAATGAGTTTCAATTAACAAGGAATGTAAGGAGGCATAAAAGATGCTCTGGAAAGGTACCAGAAATATGAGGAAGGCAATGGAAATTATATGTAACTGACAATAGAAAATGAGAGGAGACTGGAGCATCCGTTCCTTTTTGTGTTTCAGCCACTGGAAAAGAAAAAAAAATGAACTGATATTTATCAGAACTAGTGATATTTATCAGCGGGTAAGATAGTCCCAAACAGAAAGAAAAACGGTCAAAACTATCTGAAGAAGTTAGACAAATTCAAGTCACTGCATGATGTCCCCCTTAGAGCACATTAGGAACTAGCCAGAGCCATCTCTGACTCATTACTAATTATCTGGGAGAACTCATGGAGAACGGGGCAGATCCCAGAGGAGGGGAGAAGGGCGAACGCAGGGTCTGATGTTAAAGAGAGGGAAGCAGGTCTTAGGGAATTGCACAGCAGTCCATTGAGCATGTAATGAAGAAAAAACATGGAATAAACAATAAAACAATCGGTTCTTAAGCACTTCCCTGATAACAGAAATATATAATCAATCATCTTGGAACTGTGAGAGATGAGTAATGTTAGAAAGATCTAATCTCCATTTTGAACCAAATAACAATGTCGGAGAACAAGGGAGAGGCAGTACATGATACAGTATATTTTGAAATTAACAGGCATTTTGTCAGTTTTTTACATAACATTCCCATAAACTGACCAGGAACTATGAATAATATCTGTGAAATTATCTTGAGACCAAATCAACAGAAAAAAAGCTGTATTCATACGACAGTTACTAATTCCTCTCCTTTGAATTTAGAGGGCTTTCCAAGTGGGCTCCCGCAGGGTTCGCTCCTGGACTTGACTCTAATATTTTCATTAGTTATTTGGATGATGGAATAAAGAATATACAATTACTGTGGAGGATGTGTTCCAAAATGTTCTTGAGAAATTGAAGTAATAGTATAAAATCAACCAGATTTGGTTCAGCAAGGACCTATGCAACAAAATGCGTAAATGCAAAGTGGCAATAACTGGTCAGGCAGCAATTCAAAGAAAAAAGAGCTGGGGGTGAGAAATTGAATAGTACATAGTTGTTATTAAAAAAAAAAAGTCTTATTCTGAGATCTGTGAACAGGATTCTAATAGGTGAGACATGAGATGCAATTATTCCACTCTAATGAGAGCTCAGTTGGAATACCAGGTGCAGGTGTGGATACCTTAATAGAAGAAAGTAGAAGAAAAATGTAAGCAAATTGTTGTTATTTCAGAGGAAAGCAATGAGGATCATAAACAGTTAGGAAACTTGGAGGAGAGGCTGAAGATTTTTCTTTGCTTTGTTATTTAAAAAAATTTCTTAACTAATTCCTAAATATTCTTCTCTGGAATTTGATTAGGCTCTCTCAGGAATGGTTTGATTCTGCTCGGGGCACTGAGAAGGATTTCTGATCTCTTGAGACCCTTTCTGGATCTCCCTTGACCTGCCTGTATTCACTAGCTATGTCAACATTTCCATCTTCCCTGCGCCTATCTGGAATGCAAAATACGGATGCAAATCTTGTGTTTGTTCTTCAGGCACTCTATGTGCTAATTAAATATCCAATAATAGGAAGAGGCCAATGATATCATATAAAACTTGGAACTTTCCACTCTCAATGACAAAATCAGTCCTTCCTCCTCCACACTGCAGAATTTCACCATTTTTTTTTAATTTTATTTTTTGTGCATCAGTGCAACTCCATAAAATCAAATGAACAGATTCCTTTTCTACTGGACATAGGGAGCCTGTGAAGGAGCCTATGATGCTCCTGTAGTCCTCACTTCTAAGGCTACAAAAATTTTAAGCAGAGACTTTCATTTAAAATGTTTTTTCTTGCCCTCTGCATGGATACGTTTCTATGGACATCTTGCTTTTTGGAAAACACATAGTTCATTCCGTACAAGCAACACAACTGTTGACTGAACGCCTCAATGTAAATACATAGCATAGCTTTGCTGAACCACATCTGTCCATACTTGTGATAAAGGAGCAAAAAAATGATGCCCTTCTCCAAATAATCTTAAAAGGAGGCATGGGAAGCCATTAGGGCCCTCAAATTTCTTGCCATATTTATCAAATACATGTCACTTTGTCTTTCAACTTAACAAACAAACAAACAAACAAAAAACCCAGCACTTTATGGACCTTGCATGGATGCTGCTGGCATTCTTGCTTGACAAGAAAATCACTCCCATTTTCATGAGCATGAAACTGAGGTGAAGAGTTCAGTAATTTATGGCTGGCAAGTTCTGACAAGCTTTGAAGGTGAGAATCCCCTTATTCCCTGCAGAAATGAGGTGCAGAAGGATGTTCGTGCAGCTGCTGCACGGCTCTATTTGGGTGCTTAGGGGACGCCGAGGAGGCTGTAGCTAACGCACTGCATGTGTTGCCGAAAAGGTGCATGAGGAAATGATCAGTGGGGGTAGGATGTGGTTAAAGCCTCGGCTTGCAAACTGGAGCTAATGAGAGGGAAGTATATGACGTGTCACATCCATTAAAGGCCTCCAGCAATCACCTCCCACCAAGAGGAAGGAGCTGCAGAGAGGGAATTGGGACTTCCTGAGTCCCGGTAGCTCCTGGAGCTGCTTCTGTTAATATTCAATTATGTCCTGCCCTGGACTTGGAGCACGGACCTCGTCCTGCTCCAGCCCGGAGGCTCAGCTGCAGCTAACACGGGTGCAGGAGGCAGAACCACAGAGAAACCAGCCCCAAAACGGGGTTTCCATCCCTCCGGCCGCCCGTGCAGAAGCAGCAGGTAGGAGATGCTGCTGTCCATGCCCTTCCGTCCCCATCTCTTCCTTGCAGGTCCTATAGGATGGGGGAAGAGGTAGGAGCTGCTACAGGTAGGAGCTAGCAAGAACCTTACACTCCTTTTTTTGTTTTTTTTTCAGCCTGGATGTGCTGCTTGACCCTATAATCCTCCACGTATATTTTCTTTCCATCTCGCTCTACATGATTTCTGCCAGGGCTTTTCCCTCATCTCATACCTTCCACTGAGTGTTTCCCATTCCCACTGACCTGTCCCCTCTCCAATAAGCCCAGGTACCCCTTCCACTTCCAAATCCTGGCATTAATTGACATTTGTGAAAGGTTATTGTGTTTGCTCTGCCAGGGAGTGATATTCCTCCTTTGCCTTCTTACTTTGCAAGCTCTTCAAGGCAGAGGTTGTCTCCTGGGGTGCAACTGTGCGGTCTCCAGGAAGGAGAAGCCCCCTGATCTCAGTTGGTGTCCAGTAGCTATAACAGAGATATTAATGTACTCCTTATGCAATGTACTTTCAATTTGCCTTCAATTTCATAGATTTCTCCTCAGAGGTTAATGAGTCTTAACTTCTACGCAGAAGTCTTGACCCCCAAAAGAGATCCATGCACCGTAGCTCAAGGTAGACCAACAGAAATCCTCATTTCAAGGAGAGCCAGTGCCAGATTAATCCTCTATTTCCAAGAATCCGCTAGGAAAGTAAGGTATTGCTGACGTATATGTCATTTGCAACTGCTGTAGGAACAAATGGGACATAAGGAAGGTGGCACAAAAACGCACATTTTGTACATCCAGTTTATACATATGAAAGCATGGCTTTTTTTAGCTTCTGGTTTCAGTCATGCTGAAACTGTTTATCACTTCAAATAAATTGCAATTGAGATGAGGGTGTGCATTCTGCCTAGCATTAGAGCCACTGTTCTGCAGCGGCTGGTCCAAACAAGGTGCACCTGGCAGGAAAAGGGGCATAAAAATTCAGCCTGTGCAGTTAGGTAAAAATGGGGCTGAGCTCCTTGTTTTAATACCAATTCCCAGGTATTAGTTTTTCTCTTGCATGAATACTATTACTTAATCTCTACCGTTT
This sequence comes from Crypturellus undulatus, assembly GCA_013389825.1. Taxonomy (NCBI): domain Eukaryota; kingdom Metazoa; phylum Chordata; class Aves; order Tinamiformes; family Tinamidae; genus Crypturellus; species Crypturellus undulatus. The sequence goes on along the minus strand of VWPW01021528.1, from coordinate 109,115 downwards.
TTCTTTAAAAAAATGTGTGTTCCTTGAACTTTCCCATTTCCTATGGTTTCCCATGACATCCCTTGCCCATCAGGGAGAACTATCCTGGCCAGGATGCAGCAGCGGGGTGGCTGGGCAGGGATACGTATAGAGTAATCGGCTGGTGCCCATATGTTGAATAGCTGATGTGCTATGGTCACGTCCTGCCTGAATTTCTGCCCGTGTGGCACCCAAACGGGTCTCCCCATCTGAGTACGGCTTTCCATGCAACTTGTGAGAATTCCTGAAATTGAAACGTCTATGGATCTCGGCTGAAATTCATTCACGGGCTGGGAAGCTGTTGGGAGAGGAGGACGGACGGGCGCATGAGCAGAAAACCAGCCCAGCGCATTTCCTTAGAGAACCGGCTTGTTCTCACCTGCCGCCGCGCCGGAGACCAGCACAACCAGCAGGGAGAAGCGGACGAGCTGCCGGCTGCAGAGCGGGAAGAGGGAAAATGACTCAGCAAGCTCCGGGCTGCAGCGAGCGCAGGTGTCCGGCATCCCCGCGCGAGCAACCACCTCCCCACGGCCGGCCCTGGATGCAGCAGCCCGGGGGGGATCTGCATCCGAGGGAAACCTCGGATAAAGGATTCGGCGCTTCCCTTGCAAATAGCTCTATGCAGGAGCAGAGGCTCCATTTGTGTTTGCCAGCGAGGGATGGTAAAAGTTCAAAGAAAAGCCTCTCATGGCCTTTTAAATATCCTTTTTTCCCCCCCTCCCGCTGCTATCTGTTGACAAATAGCTGCTGAATTATAGTTTCGCGCTTTGTTCAGCGTCGTTTTTCCTAAGATCAGTATTTCCTGCTACATCACCTTAGAAACTTGATCAACAAACACTGTGCTCCTCATGTAAACAAAGCTTTATTTTACTTCATTTTTGACAGCAGCCGGCGTTTTGGAAACCAGACCATTTCAGGTCCTCTGGGCTATTTGCCTCAATTTCACAATTTGGTTTTGTTTTCAAGGCCCTGTCAGCACTGTTTATACACGCATCTGATTGAATAGTAATGTTTTCATGTGAGTGGCAAAGAAAATATATTACTGTAAATAGTTTTCTGGAATCAGACTTTCTCTGTTTTTTTTTTCTCTTTTTAAACTGAGAACCTAGACGAAGCTGCGCTGTGCTGATACATGGGAACTAAAGAGTGAAACAACGCAGAACGAGAAGTGAAACGAGAAGATTTAGTTTCAGTGACTAGGACGGACAAGAAGCCGAGAGCAGATTGGTGCCCTGGCAGGACCCCCTCCAAAAATCAAAACTCTTAGAAAACCCCCAAGGGTTATCCATAAATAAGGGATTTAACAGCAACTTTACCGGGTCTTTTAATCATTTCTTCTTGAGGAACAGCATCGGCTTTAGCGCTGCCAGTATCTTGTCTATGTCCATGCCGCGTGAAAAAGATCTTTTTTTTTTGGAGAATAAATAAAGATAGGACTGGAACCATATAAAATCAAGCTTAGGGATTAAAACCCATCAAGTTTTTCTCACTTGCTTTCACTGGATGAATATTTCACAGGTAGCCACTGTGAAAACCCTTATAAATTAGCACCGTGGCAAATTGCTTTGCGTTTGTCAGTTGGGATTGTATTCGGCAGCTTTAAAAAAACTGCCCAGAAATGCCAGCTACCGAGTCCTCTGCGACCTGCCGCAGCACAGGGGCAGCCTCCATCAGTCAGGGATTAATTTTAAGGCAGATATTAAAGCCTATCACATGATGAAGGATTTTCCTATATGTGCATTTCAAGGGGATGCACGTGTCCGCGCACGCCGTGGTTTATTTGGGCCTTTTCCATTCACGGCCAGGCACAGCCTCAGGCTTCCTCAGGCCTTTCCAGGGAGCATAAACTTGGGAGGATGAGAATTGCTGCCTGTAAACGTCACGTTTTCAAGAGTAAGTTTTGGAAGTAAATGCTCACGTGGAAGCATCCAAAACTGTAAAGATTTTGCTGCAAGATTTTTAAAAGGAGGCAGAATCCCTGTCTCGCTTAGCCTGGGACCTAATTACGGGAATTCAAAGCAAACGTTGTGGGAAAAAAAGCGTCTTTACAGAAATGCATTGTTTCCTTTTCGGCTCGGCTGTGACCTAAAGCGTTTGGGCTTGACAAACTGAGATAAAGCTGCGATGATGTGTGTGTGTCTCCTGCCATGAATCATTTGCTGCCGCCGCTGCCGCTACCTCTCTGCTCCTTGCAAATCTCCCAGCGCCGCGCGCGGATTCCAGAGCCGGGAAAGGCAGCGGCGCCTTCTCCTCGGAGCCTAAAGCTTGCGCCAGAGCCGCTCGCGCTTCGGATGTGGGAAACGGGGAGCTCGGGCTGGCGCGATGGGCTGCGCGTGAGCGCGTCTGCTCCAGCCCCCGCGTTCCCGAGCGTTCCGAGCGGGAGGCAACTCTCTTCCCATGACACAGCAGAACGGCGGCGGCAGCAGCGGGAAGGAGATTGGCTCCGGCAGCGCTCCGGGGAGGCTATTTTATATCCCGGCTCCCAACTCCAGCCCGTTGATCCTTTAAAAATCGCACCCCCCTCCCTTCCACTCCCTGCCCTCCTCTCCAAAAGGGAATATGGAATGAAAAGGAGATTAGTGACGTAGGCAAAAAAAATAATGGGAGAAATAGAAAGTGAGGCATGTTTGAGCTAGACGGCAGTAGGACAACCTGGATATAACAGCAGGGAGAAAAAGAGAGGAAATCCCCCCATATTGGGTGGGAAAGGGCGGATAAGCATCCGTGAAGCACAGGATGGGAAAAGGGAAGGGTCTGAGCTCTCCAGAAGGAAGAGAGGAGCGCGAGCTGTGTCCTCGCTCTGTTAACTATTTGGAGTTGACGTCATTAAGAGCTTCCAAAACTCCTGCTTCTGTCCCCCCAAAAATAATCACAGTAGCTGAAATACTTACATACACGTCCATGCGTATATACAGCTCACTGAGGGCTCACTTAGTTTAATGGGATGTTTCTCGTCCCGAAACACAGGCGGGGAACGGCACGGAGACGGTCGGGGATCGCGGCCAGGATCGGGCCTAGGCTGTCCAGCGGGTCGGCCCCGATCCCATCCAGGGTTGACCACGAGGAAAACGCAGCTCCATCACCTGTGGGATCGGTTACATGGATGTGGGAGGAAAAATGGGGTATTTATAAGATTCCTTTCAACGTAGAGAGCTTTAGGACATGCTGGATAAATAGAATTCCAAAGGCAGGAGATTTTAGGCCGTGCTTGGAGCTGCCGAGGAAGCCTTTAGTGCTCTGCAGGGGGAAGCGTAAGGAGGGAGGTTTTAGTGATAGGAATCTTCCCCAAATACCAACTTGGGGCAGGGGCGGGGAAGGAGTTCAGCACCGAAGGCAGAACAGCAGCCTGATACGGGCTAGCTGGGTGGGTCGAGCGGATAGTTGTGGGCTTTTTTTCTTAATTATTGTATTTATTTTTACCGTTTCTAATGTGACGATCCAGCCGAGCTGCAGCTCTCGGAGCGGCGGCGCGCGCGGCGCTCAGCATCGCCCCTTCGTGCTGCCGCGTGCGACGCTGGCCCGTCGCGGCACCACAACAAACTGGGCAGGGGGTCCTGCTGGGGTGACGATTTGAAGAGGGGGAAAGAAAAAACGAGGTGCAAAAAATGAAGAAAAAGGGGGGAAGACGAGGGAATAGGGGGAGGGAAGGTGGGGAAGGAGGGAAAAGGAAAAAAAAGGGGAAAAAAAGGAGGGGGAGGACTAAATACCGAGGCGGTATTTAGCGAGCGAGCCGCGGGGCGACGGAAGGGCCGGGGGGGCCCCGCGGCCGTCACGCGGAGGTGCCCTTTAAGCGGCCGCCGCCGCCGCGCGGGGCCGTCACATGATGGCCGCGATAAAACGAAACCGCGTCGCGCGCAGGGCAGCGCGGAGCGGCCGGCGGCGGCGACACCCCCGCACCACTAAATACCGAGGCGGTATTTAGCGAGCGAGCCGCGGGGCGACGGAAGGGCCGGGGGGGCCCCGCGGCCGTCACGCGGAGGTGCCCTTTAAGCGGCCGCCGCCGCCGCGCGGGGCCGTCACATGATGGCCGCGATAAAACGAAACCGCGTCGCGCGCAGGGCAGCGCGGAGCGGCCGGCGGCGGCGACACCCCCGCACCCCGCGGCCGTTCCCCGTGCCCGTCCCCTCCCCGCGCAGCGCCGCGTCCAACCCCCCCCGCGCAAGC